>JANHZT010003761.1:75453-88745 GCA_032468215.1 Stegonotus admiraltiensis | reverse complement strand
ACCACATCTTCTCCAGCCTCCTCATTGTCTGACTCGAGTGCCAGCTGCACAGGCTGCTGGCGCAGCACCACACCAGCTTCCTCGCTGTCAGAATCAGCTACTAGGTGCACAGGCCACTGACGGGCCACAACAGTAACATTTAACTATCTGTCACTTAACCATTAGTAAATGGCCCATATCTGATTGGTACACATTAAATCACTGGTTTAAGTAAGTTTGTAACCAAGGATGAGACATAATTTTAAATTCAGGATATAGTTTTAAGTAGTTCAATGGATTTTGTACTGAAAATATGCAGCTTTAGTACACATTTTCTAATCCCATGTGATTCACTTTAAAAAAATCCTATTTTCTCCATCTCCTATTGTGGCAAAGTAAAAACCCAAAGCAGACCTTCAACATAGGAATACTTTAAAATATTACAATTCAGAAATGTAATATATGGGATGATATTTATTTATTTATTTGTCAAGAACATATTAGGTAATATATATAAGCCTAAGCATGAATTGAATACGTAAAATAGATACAAATAGAGGAAACATTAGGACAGGGATCTTGGATAATCCACCCAATTTTGCATTTTATGTTCTATGTTCTCTATACATACGCACTCCATATGTATCAAATACGCACTTCAATATGTACGGATTACCACCCACACATGATTGCAAAGAGGGAGGTTTTGGCTAGGAGAATATTGGCAGCAGAAATTAGAAGAGGTGTTTGGAAATATGAGAGTGGAGTTATTTATCTTTTTTAATCACAGGAGCAGTTTTGCTTTGGAGAAAATATATAGAAAGGTACAAGTTAAAATGTAAAAGAAAAGTTTAAAAGAAGAACAGGAGGGATTTATGAAGGATGCAGGAGATAAAAGGAGTTTGCCCGAGCACTCAGCAGATGTTTAGCTAGAGAGAAGTGCAATAGAAGGAGAGAACGGCTCAGAGATCTTTGTCACAAGGATCAAAAGACAAAGGAATAAGCAAGAAATTAAAATATTAAGTTAAAAGAAGGGTGGGATACAAGATAAGACTGAGACCGTGGTGAAGAAGACGAAGAGAAAAATGAGTGTGGTAGATCAGCACAAAAGAGAGGCTGTGAATTAATAGAATGATTACATTAGGCTTTGCAATCCCAGCTGTTTGTTTGGATTGATCCTGAAGGGGAGGAGAATCAGCCAGATGACAAGAAAATAATGGCTTTAATTCTGCCAGTGTTGCAGTATAATTCAGATTTAAGATTCTCTCAGGATGTGGTTTGTGTGCCCGAACGCACAACCCTGAGATTTAGCAGACATGTTATCATCATGTGCTCCTTTTATGGGCACAAGAAGAAAATTCACCTCCTCATGATTGTTTAAATGTTATTCCTAATAAATTCTAGTGTAAAAGAATTTGGTGCCAATGGTACTAAGCATTTGTATTTCTTTTTTTAATTGAGCTATTCAAAATATTAGCAGCAAGTTAATTTTTCTGTTGGAAAACAAGAAGTGGCCTTTCATTTATTTGTGTTAAATTTCCCAGGGAAGAATTAGAAGACAGCGCTCTCACACACACAACTCCAGCAGCCTCTGGCTGTGAGTAGTCTAGCAAAATGTTGTTAGCACAATGGCTTCAAGGCGAGAAGTCCAGCGAGGCAAGGAACAAGGCAATGAGTCCAATGAAGCAAAGGAACAAGGCAATGAGTCAAAGCAAAGGAACAAGGCAATGATAAGGCAAGAAGTCCAGCAAACTCGACATTGGCAACAGCACACAAAACTCCATGATTTCATTGCTTATTCCCAACAAGCACTTCTCCCCACAATGTCTCCTTAAGTGAAGAGGGGTGGGGTGCTCTGCTCCTGAGTCATCAGGTTGGCCTGCACTGTTCCTGCCTCCTCTCCACTCTTTGTGCTTGGGGATCAGGAGGGGGCAGTTCTTACTCATCGCCTGAGCTCCACAGCTCCTCATCTCCACTGCCTGCCCTCTCTTCCCCCCTCTCTTGGTTGTCCTGCTCCTGTTCTTCTCTGCTGGCAAGCCATCCCAAGCCCAAGGGACCTGTGGTTGCTTTGTTCTGCTACTCTCCGTGTTCCTCTGAAGTCAACAAGGCCATCCCCTCGACCTTTGCTGGCACCAGCTCTGGCTCATCCTCCTCCATGGACTCAGGCTCCAATAGGGCCATGACACCTGCTTTAAGGATGTGTCCTGCTTTACTCTCAATCTCTGGACATTACTAGGATGGGTTCATGAAAAAAAGCTTGCATTTATTTTGATTGCTTCCCCTTTAGTTAGTGTATATGGTACTTGTAAAGAAGCTTGACCCACGGAAAAAAAAATGCATACTTCTAAGGGCATTCACTCCCTACATTTTATAGAAATTCTAAATTTAATTAATTAATTAATTAATTAATTAATTAATTAATTAATTGGGCTTGTATGCCACCCTCTATCCAAAGGACTCAGGGTGGCTCACAACAATAAATAAACAAATTCAATTATAAAATATAACAAATATAAGAACCCGTTAAAATCACATTTAAAAACCCCTTCAGTCCAATCCGTCCAGTCCAAATAGCCATGTTTTAAGATTACGGCAGAAGGAGCGAAGGTCAGGAGCCACCCGGAGCTCCAGGGGGAGCTGATTCCACAGAGTAGGCACGCCCACCGAAAAAACCCGTTCCCTGAGTCACCAGTCGACACTCTCTGGCCGACGGGACCCCAAGGAGGCCCTCCCTATGGGAATGCACTGGGTGATAGGGAGCTGTCACTGGCCACAGATGCTCTGCCAGGTATCCTGGGCCTAAGCCAAAATTTTCCTTTTAATAAAAGTAGCACCAAGAACTGATGTTACTTTGTGGCTTCTATGGTGATAGGTTTCATTCTTTTCTCTTTTGTTTCTACCAGCAAGCCAATTCCTACATGGTAGACTTTCATCTATTAACATTTTGAGGTAAAGAGATAAAAAATACATAGCTGTTGGGAAAAAAATTCCTATACTCCAGTGGTGGGTTGCCCCCAGTTTGGACCAATTTGCAACAACCAGTAGTAAAACCAGTGGGAGGCTCCGCCCACTGACCTGGACATCATCATAGGTGATCTGTGCATGCGCAGAAGAGTGTGCACGGGCACAATGTGAACCAGTAGCAAAGGTAAGTAGAACCCACCCCTGCTATGCTCCATAACTTCATAAGGAGAACATAACTTCCTTTATTATCAGACTTTAGTTAATGAACAAATGGAAACATGCTGGAGACTTTCTAATATTTTCTAAGAAAATAGTGAAATCTGCAGCACTAATGAAGCTTAATCCTCTCTGTGTTTTGAGCTGTTACTAGGCAGATTAGAAAGGGAGGACATAGGATAGGCTAGAATTAGGAATCTAGATTAGCCTTAGGACACAACTGCCTCTACTATTCTATTCTATCCTATCCTAATGCTGGCTTTACTCTAAGGCAGTTTAGGAAATACTTTCAGTGTTGTGATTCTTCCATAATGACTTACGAGGCGTTTGGTCTAGACAGCAGCTCCCATCTCTCATTCTACCTTTCTTTTCCAGAAAGCAAGTGCCAGCTGCAGCAGGCAAATTGACCAATGAGAGATGGGAGCTTGCTGTCTAGACCAAATGCCTCAGAAGCCATTATGGAAGTGTCTCAATACTAAAATTAGATTCCTATTTCTAGCCTATGGTGGGTCTCTCTCTCTCTCTCTCTCTCTCTCTTTGACGCTCTCTCTCTCTCACACACACATGTATTGTATACATACATCAATACAAACACACATACTTTTCTAATGTACATAAAGTGTTTGTATACAAAATGAAACTAAACCACACACAGAGACAATTCAAAATGCCCATACATGTAGGCATTAACAAGTAGCTTTAAAAAAATTGTAATGCCTCTAATATCTTTTGGATCTTTCTTAACACAAGGGATGTAACTTCTGTCTTGTGAATGTAAAGTCATTAGTTCAAAACCTAGCAAAACCTTTTCTTTTAATATTGTCCTTCTCTCAATCTCCTCACCTTTGTTTTATTTCAGGAGTTCCCCATTTTATCATTTTTTTCTGGTCTCCTGAGATAGAAGGGATTCCTCTAAGTGTTCTACTTTTCAGGTGAATGAAAAAAAATGACATAAAGCAAGCTAAAAACAAGACATGCCACTTTAATTATGTTTGACTCTGCCTGGCTCTCAGCCCTTCAAAACAGGACTGTAATAAAAGTATAAACTAAAATACAAACTACATTACAGTAAAATTTCCAAATGTTGAGGATCAGCCATAACTTATATATACTCCTCCTCCTCCTCCTCAAGAAATACAAGAACATACTTTAGATTGCAAAGATCTACTGAAACAGACTATCAATAGTGTCAGAAAAAGTGAACAAGATTGTGGCCTATCTTATTTCAAGGGGTACGCTGTCCCAGAGAAAAGGTGAACTATCTGAGAAGGCCTGATCCAGGACCTCATCAGATGACATTCCTTTAAGATAGGGACTCTCTCCTATTCCTTTTCTTAAAGGACAGGCAGAAGCCAGTTGGAGAAGGTGGCTTGAAGATATCAAGACCTGAATTCTGAAGCATTTTAAAAGTATCATTCGACAATCTGAACTGTACTTGGAAATGAATATGAAGTCAACAGACCTCAAAGCAGAAATGTTACTTGGGCAAATAGCCTTCCACCTGATGTATTTGGGACCAGTTGCATTTTCAAGGCAATTTTCATATACAATACACTGAAGTAATTCAGACAAGAGGTGACTGAGAGAGGTGACTGAGAGACATGTCATAAGCAAAGACTTCTGATCCAGAAAATATAACACTCACACAAGATGGATCTGTGCATAGATCTGAATGTCTGAAGAATAAGCAGAGTGCATATTGAGGTCTGTTTTATTCCCATGGGATACAATGCCAATATAAAGCATCTAAAGGATGTAGTACAAATTAACGTAACATTGGTCCACCAACAGCTATTTGCTATGGAGTTAACAGAATCTTCCATGTTGAAATGGTATTGGTCACCGAAGAAGAAAATTACACTAAAGATTTCTCTCATGTCCTGCTCATAGATTATCCAAACATGTCTGGTTGACCATTATTTCCATGTAGTGGTCATAAAATGCTAAAATTGGAAGGAACATTTCCGCCATTGAGTCAAACTCTTGAGTGCGGGGAATCAAAATTCATTACCGATGTGTCTCTAGCTTCCATCTGCACACTTTTAGTGAAGGGAAACCTACCTTCTCCCTGAGTAAATGGTATACAATATCTCTTACTAATAGTTTCCTCCCACACCACAACAATCAGAATCTGTAATTTAAATCCATTTCTTCCATTTCACTTTCGGATGCCAGGCACTTAGGTTAGCAAAGTGTATACTAATGGCTAAAATCTCCTGGAACTTTCCCTTGTTTCCACTGACTCCTAGTTATTATTCTTATTTGCTTGCTTGATATTTTTCCCCCTAGAATTTTGATTATAAAGTTAACCACGCTGGATGAATTTCCATCTATTTCTGTGGGAAAACAATAATCTACATCATGTGGGAAACATGACTCATATGTTGTTAGTCATTTAAGGGATTAGTGTGCCTCAGTTGTCATATTTGATTCCTTTTATGCCAGCCCATTAAACTAAGGATTCTTTCTCTAAGAAAATCAATCTGTATTCACCTGACTGCACTGAGGTAACTTAAAGGCAGTCAGCAGCACTGCTATTAATTCCATGCTATTCAAACTGGCTGGTGACAATAATTGCAGAGTCTCTGTATGAATCATTTCCATAGAGTTATTCTGCAAAAACACCTGGTATAAGCACTTTGAGATGAAGAAATAAAACCTATTGTAAGTTTCTTCATAAGGAAAGATGGACTTGAATTGGAATACAGTGGAACAGTAAAATAAAATTTTGTGAGGAAAAATAGCAAGTAGAAAGGAAGTAATAACCCTTCTCCTTCAGTCTCACATTTCTGAAATTCATGTTTTACTATTATTTATAGAGGAAGACCAGGTGAGTGACCAAGAATCTAGGGAAAAGCTCTCAGTCGAACTTTGTGGGAAGAGGAGCAGCTCTGAAAGCAGGTAAATTATTCTCTCACATGATAAAGTCTACCAGCATGGATGAAGCTCTGTTATCCAATATCAGTTCCTATTCATCCAGTTACCATCAGAAACTCTGCTTTGGTACTCTGTTGCTATTATACTAAATAGAAAGCTCCACTTATATAAGAACACGTAATCCATTATTGAGCAACAGTTGCTGAATTATCACAGATTATTTGAAGACAATGGTATATTTTTGCTTAAGTAAGCATAATGTACAGTTGGCAGATTTACCACTTTTATGCCTATAAGGTAAAGGTAAAGGTTCCCCCGCACATGCTTGCTAGTTGTTTCCAGCTCTAGGGGCGGTGCTCATTTCCATTTCTAAGCCAAAGACCCAGTGCTGTCTGAAGATGTCTTGTCATGGTTGGCATGACTAAATGCCAAAGGCACACGGAGTGCTGTTACCTTCCCACCAAAGTGGTCCTTGTTTTTCTATTTGCATTTTTTACGTGCTTTCGAACTGCTAGGTTGTCAGAAGCTGGGACAAATGACGGAAGCTCACTTGGTTATGCAGCGCTAGGGATTCAAACTGCTGAACTGCTGACCTTCTGATTGACAAGCTCAGTGTCTTACCCACTGAGCCACTGCATCCCTTTAGGGCCTATAACATATATTAAAGAAAGATACATTGTAGAAATGTCAAAAACATTTTCCCAAAAAATCTCCAAAATTCTCCAATTTATGGGAAAAATACATGGATTTTTCATTTATCTTACAAGTAGCATACCTAGTATTTCCTTAGAATTAAATAATGCATTAGTATTGAAGAATATATAAAGATGGATGAATTTTGGACTCAGATTCTCATTTTTTCACTTTAAAATTCATTTTGCTCATTTCCACCTTAATGTACAAATTTCACAAATGTCCACATAAACAGTTATGTTTATGAATATTTTCTCTAATGCATGCATTGTGGGTCATACACAGAAATGCATGTTAGAAAAAAATAAATTAATACTTTCCCCCAATATAACATTTTATGATATTTTTTCTAACGATGCAGATTCCTGTGATTTTTAAGAAGATTAAAAAGGTAAATCACACTTTATATTTTAAACTAGACTGAAACACTTAAAAAAAATAAAGAAACCTCCCAACTGATGAAAAAGTTTGCCTCAGCTAAAGGATTTGCATGATTTGAATTACTGCCCCCTCCCACTGCAGTCATCTCCTGCAGAAAGGTAGCTCACTCTTTCATTAGCAAAACCTGGCTAGCTTTCTTCTTTGTTTATTAATAATGCCAAGGAAAATTATGTAGTTGAGCTGGCTGAAAGAGTTGATAATACCTATCGTATTTCACAAAAGTCTTTAATACTCCTTTACTTAAGGTGATGCTTCTCCAAGTATGTACTCATAACTGCCCAAATGTTAAGGAAGAATTGCTCCTCATTTCTCTACAGCTGCATCCCAGAATTTAAGTCAGAGCCTTCTCTTTTGAGGCATTCTAATGCTGCCAAGATCATTTGCTTTACAGTGCCAGGGAAAATCTGGCATTTTAGTCACCCATTTCTTAATAAGCATAACTTGACTGTGCTTTATTGTCCCTTGTGTGTACCTGTTTACCATTGTATGATGGTCACTGGTATTTTATCTTTTCATTGGCTTTTTTTAAAAAATTGAAATATATTTTATGATTTGCAATCTACTCAAATTTAAAAAATTATAAAATAGCTAAAATTTCCATAAAAAATAAAGCTATTACATGCAGAATATATCATGTTTCATCACTAGCCTTTCTCCTGTACTGTATAAATGAATGGGTGGTGTAGAATACTTTCCCAGTTTCCCCACCAGTTTCTTATACTATCAAGTGTATAAGAAACTTAAAAAGGTCTAAGTTCATTACTGATATTTTGGCAAAATGATGGTTGTCTGACTCTTGAAGATGATGAATATCCCTTGAGGGGAAATGACCAAAGAGCTCCCTTGTCTGCAACATTCTGTTTAAAGGAACTTTGAATCTTAACATGTTGTGATTGTATCATTAACATGTCATGATTTTTTTTTGTCATGCCCTGTTTGTGTCTCACTGCTCCTGTTTTTATAAAAGGATGAATTCCCAGACCTTGTCAAAACGATCCTGCTGATTCATAATAGAAGAGGCCATCTGCTTACCAGTAGTCTCTCAAATTGTTCTTTAAGCTGATTTTATTTTATTCAGAATGGCTCCAGACATCTGCCCTTTTATTCAGAGTCTATTGAGGTCCTTGGTTCAATTTTGGTGGATTTTGGCTTTCATGCTTTTTTTCTTCCATAGGTAGCCTTTCCACTGTGATGAAACCAATTAACGTTAAGACTGTAGAAGAGAATACATGTTTGAGGTTGAACTACAAAGAGCATCAAGAACTGATTCTTGATGCTCTTTGAGTTCATTTGATTACAGTCATTTCATTATTGACTAGGTAACATCATCAGTGCTAGTGAGTGTAGGTTTGCTCCCTGTTTATATACAGAGCTTGCCTTGCCAGTGTTGGTGAGAGGTATGGTTTTCTCCTTGTAGTTCCATGACTGGAATATTGTTTTCTGCTTGATTGTTTCTCTGTTGTTAATCCCTGCTTATCTGGGGGTTGGCTATTGGAGATTCTGTGTTTTGGTCTTTTTGTTTCTTTCTTAGATTTTTCTTGTCTCTCTTGAGGCAATCTTAATATTCTGGGGGTTCTACAAGATTATAACTATTTATTAGCACTCCTGCTGCTGCTACTGCTATTTTCATCACTACTATTTCCCAAAGGAAAACAAATAAGCAGAAGTGTTGTGAAAAATCACAGAAACCAAGAAGAAGCAGATTTATAATTTCAGATCATTAAAATGGGTGAAAAGTAATGAAAAGGAACAGGAACATGGAAAGATTTAAGATTTCTCCTTTCTGACTGTGTTTTAACAGAATTATGCCACTAGATTGCTTTTATCTTAGTAATTAGAAACAAATTGAAGCAAAAAGTAAACTTTAGATGCATGGAATGCAAAACAGCTTGGGATAGGTGAAACCTGGAGATAAATTTTGGATGGGCCACTCAAGGTCTCCATTAGGGAAAGCAAAGATGGCAGCAGTGCCCCCACATCAAAAATCAGGAGAAGAAAAAGATTTTCTATTGAAGTTTAGGGTAATCCATCAAAAGTGAAACTGGAGAAGTATGTCTTATAGCACGGGTGTCAAACTCACCGTGTCACATGGCCATGATGTGATGTATCGTGACTTTTTTTCCCCTTCATGGAGCTGGGGTCGGCGTGGCCTGCACGTGATGCATTCAGCCTGTGGGCTGCCAGTTTGACACCCCTGTCTTATAGAATTCAGAAATGGTTTGTGTCCATTTTGTTATGCTGCTTTTATATTAGCTACAGAAGGAGAAGCCAGACTGAGCTGAACTGAAAACTAACCTATGACAAATGAACTCTTGAGACTGAACTCTGATGAAAATTTTTCATTGTTATTACCTTTCCTTTAATGTGAATGATGCATTTAGGACCGCTTTTGAGCTTACATTTTAATTGAATACTAGATGGTGTTGTCTATGATTCCCTAGCATTTCTAGGGCCAATGTTAAATAAATCAGGCTTGTCCTTTTTTTGTTGAAATTCAGAGTACCAGAGAAAAAACACTTGCAACAAATGCCCTTTTTATCTATAATCCGTATTCCATGTCTTACAGAAATCAGCAAGCTTTAATTGTGTGAATATTAACTTGTCAGTACCCAATAATTAGCTTGTCAATATATAAGCACATCGTAGAAATGATTCTTGAAATAAGATTGCATTTCCTGAGTCATCTACCAATCCTATGAACACTGAGTGTATCTTATGAAAATAAGATGAATTTGATATATGACGTGGATAGTCTTGCCTTTTTAATGATGGCTTCTTAATGTTGATGGTTTCTCTACAACATAGGCTGTCCCACAGTGATTACCGATTGCACATTAAAAGGAATACCTCCAGATAAAGCCAGTTCTCTCACTCTCAATAACTTTTTCATTTTCTAAGTAGTACCTTGTGTTTATAGTCTTGTTGAGCTTAGCTAGCTGGAAAGACACCATGGAAAACAAAAACACTATTTGCAAATCAACCGCTTATGTATTTGATTTTGGCAACTATTTTGACTTATCTAAATGTAGAATGCTGGCTTTGACCAGCCCATCCATAGGATTACCAATTCAGTTTTCTAAGATTTTTCATTCCCCATTTCAATAGTCAGTTAGCACACACATTCCTCCTTGCACATGCTTAGTTATCACTGAGCTATTTTAAGTGATTCTTTCTCATAAAGATTATTTGTATTTCTCACACCTTGGATATCATCCAAGCCCTTAGGGTACTGTCAGCCATTTGCTTATTTTTTTTATTTTTTTTTAAAAGGCATACAGAGTAAGTTCTATACATATGTAAGATTTTAGTAAGAGTAAGTAATTTTATAGGCATACAGCCTATAAAATAATAGAAATTCATTTTGGATAAATTTCAAATCATTGTGGATTATTTTTAATAGCTATGTCCAGGGCAAAGCAATATGGTCTGAATTAAGCGAAAGGTTTTCAAAACTTCAAAGCTATATCACTCTATAAAGAATGTGGTTTTCAAGTGTTTTAGAAGGACTTTTCAGAAATATTGATTGAACAGAATACAAAAACAAAGCCCCGAGACATTAATTTGTCACTCTGTCTAGTTTGTTAGAGAGTTTGCAGATTGTTTCTTTAGGTTCATCATTGAAACAAAAAACTTGCAGGGGAGGGAAGGTGCCAAGACTTTTAGGATTCCCTTTATATAAATCCTTATGTCTTATGTCATCTCCTACACTGTCTCATATAGTGGCTCTGGGTGGCATACATAATAAAACAAAATGCATAAAAGCAAAATTCATAAAAATAAAACCACAATTTAAATTAAAAATAAAAACAAAGGGGGAAAAAGGCAGCTAGACTACAGAGAATGCATCAGATAATAATCATATAACAATCTAACAGGCTGCACTCATCATGGGATCCCCAAGCTCATTGAGAAAAAATGTTTTTAGGGCCTTCCAGGAAGATAACAGGATTGGTGCCAGCCTTACCTTGGAGGTGAGGAGAAATTAATGTACAGGTTGCTATGGCAGAATAGGCTTTCTCTTAGGACGCATCAGATAAAGATTACCGGACACTCAACATACCTCTCCTGACATACCTCTCCTAGCAAACCTGATGGGATGAGTAGAAGTCACTGGGGAGAGATCAGGGGTGAAATCCAGTAGGTTCTAACAGGTTCTGGAGAACCGGTAGCGGAATTTTTGAGCAGTTCAGAGAACCAGCAAATACTACCTCTGACTGGCCCCAGAGTGGGGAGGGAATGAGGATTTTGCAGTATCCTTCCCCTGCCATGCCCACCAAGCCAAGCCCACAGAAACGGTAGTAAAAAAATTTGGATTTCACCACTGGGAGAGATGGTCTCCAAACAACCTGATCACATGTTTTAAAGGTCATAACTAGCACCTTAAATTGGACCTGGAAGCAAATCTATAACCAATCCAGCTCATGAAGCAAAGATACAAAATGTGAAGTTCTTGAAACATGCATAATTGCCTGCATTGATTCATTTTGCACTAGTCGAAGCTTCCAATACCCTTTAAGGTCAGCCCTGTATAGGGCGAATTATAGTACTCAATCTGGAAGGTGGGTAGATTATGAATAATTGTTAGTAGAGCCTCCTGATTTAGAAATGGGCACAACCGTGATCAATTTGCAGCAGTGCAAAGATCCTTTGGGCTCCAAATGTCATCTGCTCTTTGAAACTAGAAGAATGCTTAAATTGTTTCATTGGGTCTGTTTGAGGCAGTGCAACCACATCTAGGATTAAGTATGGTAAATGCCCATCAGAAGACTCTAAAGAAACTTGGTCTTATGAGGGCTTAGTTGAACCCCTACAGCTTCCATGCACTGAGAAAGGATATGAATGGCATCACTTAATTCACTAAGTGGAGCTATACAACTGGGTGTCATCAGCATGCTGATGTGATATCACCCCATGGCAATGTATATGATCTCACCCAGCAATTCATGTGGATGTTAAAACAGGAATGGAGACAGTACCTAACCCTTCAGCACTCTGCATAACAAGGGCCAAGAGTAGGACTTCTCATTCTTGCAGCAGGGTTTTGCAGTAGTTTCTAGACACAATTCTTCTACTGTTGCTAAACTTTTTTTCATTTCAGCCATCCTGACTGGTAATCCTTTCCAAAATGAAAAGCAAACCCATTTTTTAAGTCCTGGCAAGCCTCCCTACTCCCTGCATTGAAGCAACCATAGAGAGCACTGTGGTAGCAGTCCTCTATAAAACCCACTAAGGCACCACCAGAAAGTTAACATTTGCTGGGTGTAACTGCACACTATTGGCACCAAACAAATGAGGGCTGTTGCTACTGCACCCAGTGCAATCTTGTAACCTCCAGCCACCAGGGTCAGGAAAGACACTCTTACAAGGATCACTATCACTGTCAAAGCTTCCAGCCTTGCATCTCTCTCACTGTTAGTCCATCCACTGGGTGCTTCACCACCATCAAACAATAAAACACCAGCTTTCACAGTCCAGCAAGCCTCCACAAGAATAATCTCAGCCCAGCTGATGGTAATTTACAGGAATAAGAACATATGTGGCTTTCTCTCCTCTCCTGTTTCCTAACAAACAGGAAGCAGCAGGTGAAGCTAAGCAGAATCACATCAGACACCTGTACAATTAGCACAGGGGCCCCTCAAGACTGTGTGCTCTCCCCGATTCTCTTTTCTCTGTATACCAATGACTGCATCTCTAACGATCCATCTGTTAAACTACTGAAGTTCACAGATGACACAAGAGTGATCGGTCTCATTCGAGATAATGATGAATCCGCATACAGACGGGAGGTTGAATAACTAGCCTTGTGGTGTGACCGAAACAATCTAGAACTGAACACACTCAAAACCGTAGAAATGGTGGTAGACTTTAGGAGAAACCCTTCCATACTTCCACCTCTGACAATATTAGATGACACAGTATCAGCAGTAGAGACCTTCAAATTTCTAGGTTCTACCATATCGCAAGATCTAAAATGGACAGCTAACATCAAAAATGTCATCAAAAAAGCACAACTAAGAATGTTCTTTCTGTGCCAACTCAGAAAGCTCAAACTGCCCAAGGAGTTGCTGATCCAGTTCTACAGAGGAATTATTGAGTCTGTCATCTGCACCTCTATAACTGTC
>JANHZT010003760.1:130946-151675 GCA_032468215.1 Stegonotus admiraltiensis | reverse complement strand
GGACTTAAGGGAGACTAAGATAGATCCATTTCTGACTTATTAGTCTTCATCAGTTAGCCACACCCTCTTTTTCATAAATCAATCTATCTATCTATCTATCTATCTATCTATCTATCTATCTATCTACACACACATATACTAGGTCAATTTTTAAAAGGAAATTGGAGAGCAATTAGGATTATAACCTTCACCGTTCAAAACCTGCTTTAATGGTAGAGGGATTATCTTTCAGAAATCCTCTATTTGTTTAAGTAATAGTGGACTGATAATATTGTATTTCCTCCACCCATATTGTCTGAACAGGTCTTCAAAACATCTGTCTAATTTCATTGTTTTGCTCTACATACTATAGGCAAGAGACTTCGGACAAAAAAACAAACTTTGCCACTTGTTCTCATAGTTCTAAATATTTGTCCCTTCTTCATTTCTAACTTCATTTCTAACTTCATTACAAGACTTATGAGACCACCTTCTGCCACCGACAGCCTCCCATCGACCAGTATGCTCCCACAGAGAGGGACTCCTCAGGGTGCCATCAGTCAAACAGTGTCGACTGGCAACCCCCAGGGGGAGAGCCTTCTCTGTGGGGGCACCTGCCCTCTGAAATGAGTTGCCCCCAGAGATTTGTAAGATTCCCCCCCTTCGCACCTTTTGCCGCACCCTCAAAACATTATTATTTCCCCAAACAGGGCTAGGCTGAATGCTTTTAATGAGTTTTTTAGCTTTTTCGGCCAAATTATTTAATTTTTCTTAAATTGTTTTTTAACTTTTCTACTGTTGTGGGTTTTATCTCCGGCTGTACACCACCCTGAGTCCTACGGGAGAAGGGTGGTATAAAAATTCAATAAAATAAAAATAAAATAAATAAATAAATAATAAAATAACTATTTATTTTTTTCAGGATGGGCACAATAAAGGACCCCGGTCAGAAGATTTAGCTGGCCGCCATCCCTCAAAGAAAGTGAGGCTAACTAACCCCCTTTTGAAGGCAGTGAATGAACAATATACATTACTCAATCTTTACAGATAGCAATCTAAAGAGGGGGAACTGTATCGGAATTTTAAACACAGAATGAGGGAGCCATTTCAGGCAACAAAGGTGTCGGAGGTCAAAAAAGGCAAGATGTCAGCTTTGATGCTGCAATTGGAGCTCTACCTCATTTAAAGGTGCAATATATTTTAATACAGGCAGAGCTTCACTGAGGCCTCCATCTTGCCTTTTTTAATCTGGCTCCATAGACAACCCTGACAGACAAGATGGCACCTCTGTTTCCAACTATTGTTGCTATATGAACATGCCGATTGAAGAATTATTCTTCTTATTCAGTGGCAAACCTTGTTTGCCGAAAGGAAGGCCTGCTGGCTGTCTCCTTCAGCATATCACAATTTTGTGGCAAGGCCTTGAACAGTAAGCCACCTGCACATAACTGATGTACACAGGACACAAAGCCCCTGTGCTAGCCGTAATTTTTTGATAAAATCCATTAATCCAGTGTGCCTTGCCCAAGTAGGATCCAAGCTGGAAAGATAGATTAATATCTCTTTATCCATGCATCAACAAGGAGAGGAATCCCAAAGATAAAAGCTAAGGAGCCCCTTAAAAAGGTAGGAAGTCACTTTATATATAGTTTATACACAGTTCAAACATATTCAGCTTGGAATTAATTCCTTTATTGGTTAGTAGCATCGTTTAACATGCTCAGTAGCTTTATATGTACCTGTAACATTTCATAGCATCTCATAATATTCTTAATATGATTTTATTAATGCTCATCCTCATATTCAGTGGTGTGATTTTTACATTATAATGGGGCATAATGAGTTTGCAAATTACTAGCATTCACATTTTTGAACTGCTACAAAGAAGAGGGAGTCAAGCTATTCTCCAAAGCACCTGAAGGCAGGACAAGAAGCAATGGATGGAAACTAATCAAGGAGAGAAGCAACCTAGAACTAAGGAAAGTATTTCCTGACAGTGAGAACAATTATTCAGTGGAATGACTTGCCTCAAGAAATTGCAGGTGCTCCAACACTGGAGGTTTTTAAGAAGAGATTGGACAACCTATTTGTCTGAAATGGAATAGAGTTTCCTTCTTGAGCAAGGGGTTGGATTAGAAGACCTCCAAGGTCCATTCCAACTCTTTTATTTTGTCCAGTCCTTGTCTTTAGCAGGTTATCAGAATCCAAATTTCACATGGAGACTGTGGTGTTACCTGAAAGAACTGGAAACATTAATCAAAGACACTGAAAACATTACTCAAAGAGAGCATTCTCTCCTGCTCCCATCACCTTTGCCCCCAACTGGCAGTGGCTGCATCTCTGTGTGCCAGCATTTGCTTAAGCAGGCCCTAAACAGAGTGGAGTACCTCAAAGAAACTGTGATGCCCATAGCAAAACAGGATCTCACTGCCAGTACAGTACAGTTTAGTCATCTTGGTATAGGATTTCCCCCCCTTACCTCTTGTAGCAAAGGGCCTTGGGCGGAGCCCTGCCCAAAAGGCCAAGGAACACGTTGCTCTTGGAGGCGTATTTGTCCTTTAAAGTTTTCAGCATCAAAGCATGGCTTACTAGGGCATGCCAAATTGTCCAACTTTCAATTTCCAAACATTAGGGGTGCTCAAAGGTTGTGACATGCCTTGTGGATTGTAAAGATATTTTTGTTTCTTTAATAAAATTTAGATGTGCTTGGTAACTATATAAATATCATAACTTTTTAATATTTTGTTTGTTTCATTTGGCTTACAGAAGTGAGGCAACACATATCCAGGACCAAAAGCCCAATTGAAATGCTGTTGCAAAGAATTAACTATGTAGCTTTATATGTTCTTGTATTATTGAAAGATAAACTAGAATAATTTTAGTATGAAAGAAGGTCTATCGCTAAATAGATCACTTGTTCATATTGTAGATCTGTTTTTCCCATCTTGATTTAAAGCAGAAGTAGCAATTTGTAGCCCCTAAAATTATCATTTTGAAACCCCTGAAATCCTTTGGATCACTACAGATGAATATGGTGGCATGACTTCCTGTCATTTTGAAGCAGGAAATATATTTTTTAAAAATGACATCATCCCAAAAAGTACCTTTTGGCAATGAAAAAATACCCCCCCAGCTCCAGCTGCAAATTAAAGCCTTGAAAATTGAAGGCCCACCAGAGTGTGATTCAGCCCCATTCACTTGGCATCATTTCACCAAGTAGTGTGACCCTCAGTGCCAGTGGTAGGTTGCCCCCAGTTCAGACCGGTTCTATAGAACCAGTAGTAAAACCAGCAGGCAGCTCCGCCCACTGACCTGGAAGTCATCAAAAGCGATCTGCACGGGCACGATGCGAATGGGTAGTAAAGGTAAGTAGAATCCACAGTGCCCACCTATGAAAAAGTGCCAGACCCCAGATCAAAAATTCCCATTTAAATTGCTGTAGAAAAAAGGGTCACTGTGTCTGCAACCAGGAAGGACAACATGGGAGAAGTTGTAGGAGGAGGAGAGCCATGTTAGTCTCTAGTACCAAAACATCAGGAGGCGTTTGATAGCACCTTTTCCGATTAAATAATTTAGTACCTTATGCCTTTTAATGAAATGTGTCAGAAAAGGAAGGGATGAACGATCCCCATGAGTACAATCTTCCGCTATTCTGTCCCCATGTGGCTGAACTCGGAAATTCCCCTGCTTTAATATGCCACCATACCTTCCACGCTTCAATCTGCAAAATACAGTATATCGGTTCTCAGAGCCAGTCGTGTTCTTGCTCTCTGGTTTGCATGATGACCTGGTTTGAACAAAATTGCAATAAATAACACAAATACACTTCCCATTGCTTAGTGCCCGTAGAAAAACCATAAACTAGAACCTTGGACCTCACAATCATGCTTATATCTGTTTTATTTTTATCCTGCTTTTCTTTCTTTCCTTCCATCCTTTTCTTTTTTCCTTGCAGGAACCTATCTGAATACAAAATAAGCTGACCGTGATTTAACTCTAGAAAAACCCATGGTGCATTTATTTTTTTGCCTATCACATTCTAAAAATATATAATCCTTTCCACCAGCCACTTATATTGTTTGCATAAGCCAGCCTGAATCTCTTTAAGTGTGCAGTAAGCAGATAATACAATACTGTATATACAAGTGTGAACTAGTCTAGCTTCTCCAACAAATCAGATGGTTTTTGTTCTTTCTATCAATATGCTAATCAGGGACATCTGCAGGGGGTCAAAAAATAGTCAAGATGCCAGGCTTTTGATTGCACAGATGTAGTCACCATCTTGACTTTTTTTAATCCTCCTTCATGTCCTTGCTGCAAATCTTAATAGCTTTGCTCACATAATTTTATTCTTCAGCTATTTCAAGGAAGAACTTTGTGTATCTTAAGGATTTGCTTCTGCCATTTTAAATACCACCTTGACCCATAAAGATTATGTTCCATTTATAATTAGGTTTACATAGATGTTAATGTATATATTCTGCCACAATAATATTTTTTAAAAATCATTGCAAGGCAAGCTGGTTTCGTTAATGAACACAAAACTTTCAATGGGTTGAGATAGTAGGAATATTAAAAAACCAGGAAAAGGAAAACTAAGATTTTCTTAGACCTTTGTACCAAATGTTATGATTTTTTTAAGATGACAGAATAACAGAGTTGGAAGGGACCTTGGAGGACTTCTAGTCCAACCAATAGCCCAAACTAATTTTAATTCTCAAAAGGCATGTGAACAGCTTACTACTTTCCCTGAATTTGGAGAGATAACAAGTCATTATTAGACTGGAGATCAGATTCAAATTGTCACATAGCAATTAAATTGAATGTACACACAGTGCTAAACTTAAAAATAGAGCTTAAGGTTGGTTTTATACCTGGTGTGTTGTGAAATTCCTCCCTCCAACCTGGCTAATAAATCCTGATTTATAGTTTAATGCACTATCCAAACCCAGACAGTTGTGGTTCCTGAACAAACCAGATTTCCAATGGTACATGAACTCAATAATTGTATTGAGGGAGTGTAGAGTCATTTTCATTTCAGTTTAATCTTCAGAGTAGAGAGGATTTTAAAAAAGGGAGAAGCACCATATATAATGCCAGGAATATCTTGAACAAAAAGCAGGAGTTGAACGCTAAAATAAATTATTCAGGGCATCTGGACCAGCGTTTCCCAACCTCAACAAGATGTGTGGATTTCAACTGGGGAATTCTGGGAGTTGCAGTCCGCACATCTTTAAAGTTGCTGTGGTTAAGAAGCACTGATCTAGACTGCAAGAACCTCGATCACCCTCAAGCTGGTGCAACGCAGAAACTAAGACTGAAGGTATGAACCTTCCCCTTTAAGAAAGCTCTCAGTCTCACTGCAGTTCAGTCTGATAGAGCCTAAGATAAATACATTTGGCTTCCTTCAATTTCTGTTGTGCTAAATGAGACGCAAGATCACTATAGCTACTGAAGCTGGGCTGTGCCTTTATCTAGTGGCTATTTGGATTTTTGCAGCCCAATTACCTTAGCTGTAGGTTTATATTCGTTCCTGGAACTGAAATGAGGTATTTGTACTATTTACTCCTGATCCCCGTATTTACAGGAACGGCAAAGCAGCTGGGAGAAAAATTGTACTTTTGACTGCTGGTTAGGGAGGGCAATCGGGGACGTTACTGCGGAAACACTTTTAAGAGAGAAAATAATTTATCGGATGATGGCTGGCAGTATCGGACAGAAAGAAAAAGGAGGCAAGATTCCCAAATATTGTTCAGGAGGGAAATTGAGTATTGTGTTCTCTGGCATTCTGGCTGAATACTCTACCCTGTAATATGTGTAGGAAACTATGGTATTAAAAGGAAGAGTCTAATAGCTTATACCTTTTAACAAGATTTGTTAATCAGAAAAGGTGCTACCAGAGTCCTCCTACATTATAATATATAGGAAACAGGTTGGTATAACCCAGGTTTTTTTTTTTAATGCAACAGCAAGCACTAGGGGTGCGCAAGAAGAGAAGCCAAAAGATAGCCCATCTGCAGGATTGTGCAGATGCTTTTATTCCCAACTAACTGCCTCCTGATTCTCCGCCCCCCCGCCCCCGTACTTAAAAATCCCATCGCTCACTGCTAGGTGTTTCAGCAAGACAAAAGGGGGAGGCATAGAAGCGCAAGAAAAACCGAGCAGCCAGCCAAGCTTCGTGATCCTGGACAAATTGCCATTTAGTACTGCATCACCGGCTCCCTGCATTGCTCTCCTGCAGTGCTTGGAGGTGGGGGGGAGGAGAGAGAAGCGAGGAGAGCAATGCTGCATTCACTGCAGTGGAATCTGGTTTGCTGCAGAGAAGCTGGAAAATGTAAGTTCCTATGGCCGTTACCCTTCACTCATGGGGCGGGGGAAGGGTCAGCAGTAATACATAACGATTTTGCAGAGAGCCAGGTTTGCACTCTCTGTAGTACAATTGGGCTACCCCAAGGGACTGCAGACATCTCCCCCCCCCCAATCAGGGGAGAACACCCCTGAAATTAGCCCCCTAAGGGGATATCCCCTACACTTCATTCCTTAGGTAACACCTGTAACTTACACAATGAAAACTCACAAGATCAATGCTTGTTAACTAGTCCAGTATGAAAATGGGGAGAATGTTTCTTATCACAGCATGCCACAAGTGCCTGGCTCCTTCCTCTAGATCAGTTTTCTGGAGCATTTGACTTTCTGTTCCTCCATGTCCTGTCTTGGCCCACTGCTGTCCTCCCTCTGAGGGAAATAGATGGTATAGAGACATGAAGTATAAATAAAAACAAAATAGACCTTAACAGGTAGGTGTACCAGAGAGACTGAGAATCTAAGCATGATCTGACTTGGAACGTACTGGGATGGTAGACCAATTTACCATCCTAGGAGCATAGACTGGAGCAGTCATTTAAAAATTCCCAGAAGGCAGCTGTGGCCTACTATATTCTGCACCCTTGTCCAATAACTCCAAGGGACACACTTTTGAAGTTCAACATTGCTTTTCTGAGCAAGTTGAGAACTCTTTGTGATTCTTCTAAATAATCAGAAAACTCTGATTTTCCTGCAAGACCCAACTTATTATCTCACAAAGCCAGGAATCAAATTTTTCCTCCCTATATCAATGCAACAGACAGGATTTTTTAAAAAAATACCCCAATAGGAACTTCCATCCCAATCTTACTCAATGGCAGATACCAGTCTCAAAATCTAGGTAGAACCAGGGAAGGCTTTTGATATTTTGGATAGCCACTTACTGTTTAATGAAGGCTAAACACAACTTGTAGCCTGACATGAATTCTACCCAGATTGACAATATTAATGTGAATTGTAATCCAACATCTGGAGTATTATCTTTCATGTAAACAATGCTGTTTGATGGATCAATGATCTGACCAGACATGTCAATCACTTTTCTTTTGATGACAGTTCATAACGGAAGCTGCCCCACTGAATCTATTACCATAATAAAATTTATAAGCATAGTAAAATGATTTAATTAAATTGGTAGTAGATTCCTTGTTGGGGGAAGAAAGCAACACTGAGATAGAAGTCAGCAATGATTGAATTTCATGTCAAGGTCATAGAGCCTCTTCTGCTAACAATCAATTACACCTTAAATATAAGGTGATCAAATCACTATGGCTCCCATCAATGACTTTTGCTTCAAGAGGGCAGAGTTAATGAAATGTGTCAATTCCCAGCCTTTGGATTGGCTGCATGTTGAAAGATCTAGATCTAAAAATACAGTAATTGATTCTAAGCAATCATAATTTAAAAACTTGAGCTACTGTAGTTTGTATTAAAATGTCACTAATCCTTTTGTATTGTAGAAAATACATCTGACAACCCTTTTTATCTGTTTAAAATTTTATTCTCTATTTGCTTTCTTTTGTATCTATGTCTGTTCCTAGTTTGGGTTTACATTTCATGCATAGATAGTTTGGATTGAATTGCTGACATGTTGTATTTACAAGATCTACTTTTCATTTAAAAAAAAACTTGTTAAGGGAGATGGTTGATGAGGCTGTGAGTCTCACAATCAAGTGTTCTTTACAGTAATCCACAATCACATTGGTTTAAAAAGCGCAGCACAGAAAGATAAAAAGGAATGCATGCGTACTCTGGAAGGCCTTTTGAAGACTTTTTTTTAATTCCTCCTCTCTCCAGTCTCAGCCCACCCAGGACAAATAGCTCAGGCCAAGCAATGTTTGCCCCCAAAGAGCTGCACACTCAAAAGAATGACACAATACTTTTAATGTATTTTATAAAGAGGGAGGAAAGCAAAATAAGGACCAAGAAAGATTGTGTGGTGGGAAGAATAGTCTGCGTATGCACACAAAGCTTCAGATCCACGTGCCTGCTGGATTAGAGAGGCACTGAAGAACACAGTCTGACATCCTTCCTCAATGTATTGCAGTTAGTTTATAATGATGTTTTAAAGAGAAAGCAGCAAGCAGGCCATGAGATGAACCTCCAGCTGTGGGAAGGAAGCATGAGGCAGCATATCAATAGGAATTCCTTGGCAAAATACTAAATATCTTAGGAGTTGGGCCTTCTAGCATCTACTCCTGGAAATCTGTGATTCTGTGTTTTTCCCAGAGAGAGTATCTCTGCAATATTCAGTTCTCCACCAAGGAATTGTTCTAATCAGCTTTCCTGCATTTCTGCTTAGCTTCATGTAGCTTGGGCATCTCCAACTAAATTCTGTAAGTCAAGGCAGAGGCTTCAAATCGACAGAAGCAATAGCTGCTGCCAAAAAACCTAAATCTCAACATATAAAACTGGGAGGGGGGAGATAAATGTTGGAAGATAAGACAGCAAAAAACAGGATTTATGCGGTTCGGAATACAAATCAGAAGACCACTGAGACAACAGCTACGAGTCTGCTCCTTTCTATTTTTTTATACAAACCAAAAGTGAAAATCAACTTCGGGCCAAGACCTGGGACTTTTCAAGGAAGCCTTATGTTACAGATAAAGGCACACTGTGCACACTAAGCCCGCTGGCTGTGATTGAGACTTGATATTCCTACAACTATTTGAACTCTAGGAAGAAAATAACTTTCCAAGGCCCTCTGACCTGCCTCCCTCCTAGCCCACCCCCTGCTCTGATTAAAGTGCTTGTGTTAAGAAGATGGTTGTGGCGGTGTGAGTTTTTCATGGAGACAGGCTCTGAGAGGTGGAGGCATCCTCTGCAGGAAGAATTTCGATGCTGCTGTCTGGCTGGCTTGGGGAAACGCTGTCAGTCAAGTCCATCTCCTGCACCTGACTGGGTGACAGTGGCTGTGGGGAGCTGGCTGTGTCAGTGCTGGAGGTGGGAGATTTGCTCTCGGAGAGGCCCAGCAGTTCCTGGACATTACGTGGTAAATCCTGGCAGAAAGAAAACCCAAGACTTTAATAGGTAGTTTTTTCCTGATCAGATATCCCCTAGTGTAGTATGCTTAGGTTCTACACAGCTTCCATGGCATATAAATACCCCAAAAATTTCAGTGGCAAAGCCCTGCTTAAAATGTATAAATTCTAGGCTTTAAATCTTGGCTCTCCAATAAAAGGGTCAAGTAGGCAATCTTCTGTGTGCTTAAATTTTAGGCTGGGATGTAATGAACTAATACAATGCTACATAAGCCACCATTCACAGTCACCAGGTATGTGATCGCCATTAGATTTGACAGCCCTAAAGGGGGATTAAAGTATATTTTTATGTATTACTTCAGGATGCTATAACCAGTTTGATATAGAGATTAAGGCATCAGACTAGAAACCAGGAAACTGGGACTCGCGGTCCTATCTTGGGCCAGTCACTTCTCTCAAGCCAAGAAAGGCAATGGCAAACCAATTCTGAAAAACCTTGCCAAGAAAATCACAGGGACTTGTCCCTGAAGGCTCCATCTACCTGCCCCAAGTCCTTGGCAAGGACTCAGATAAAAGGCAGATAAAATACCAAATTCAGTCACATCTGGCAGACTGTGCAATAAACAACCACAACAATGATGATGATGATGATGTGCCACTTGCAGACAAAGCAAACAATCACCAGCTTATAAGAACTTGGAAAAAACCACTCAAGCAGCACAATGAAAACTGCGCATGCTCAGTGTCCACATAATTCTGACCCTGAACAGGAATTCTCCTTTTTGCAATATTTTGCCATAGATCTTGTAAGCACTGTTGTTAATAATCACACACATTAACCACACATGACAGATGGGGCATTTCTTGTGTTTTTGGGAGGGCAACACTCCACCTAGCCATTTCAGTCTCCCAATAATATCAGGTCCCAAAATTACCAGGTGGTTTTTCATTTTGCTCAGCATGAATCTCAAACACAGGAAATGCTCAAGGTGAAAGCCAACAGCTATGCTAGCCAGAAATATGGCGCCAGTATTTAAGACATCAAGTTGGGGAACATTCTTTCAATCCAGTGAAAGTTGGATCATTATTTTGGCGCTGTTTTACACATTCCTCTTATTGTGGATGTGTTGCCTATTGGCTCCAGAAAGGAGACTGCAGTAGGAAAGCTTCGTGCCTCATTGGCAAAAACTCACTGGAGTAGAAACCAGCTGCCTGTAGATTGCCTCAGCCCGGCATAAGATGTCTTCCACGCTCATCTTCATGGTCAGTTCATTAATATGCTTTGGGAAGACACAAAAAGAACACACTCTGCTAAACATGAATGTAAAATTCAACTAGACAGAAGGGAATGGAGTGGACGGTGTGAAAAATGTTACAGAAGAAGGTATTTCCCTGAAAACCAGAACGCATTCTGAGTTTGGGGAACTGTTATAAATGACATGTAAGAATTATGGATGTAAAAGCCAAAGTGAGAAACTTCTATGAGTGAGATATAGTGAAATAAATACATTATCCCTTAACCACACAAAGCAGCAGAAACTTTGCATAACAGCAGGGGGCACAATGACAAACAATCTGAGTAGAAAAAAAAATCACTGTTCTCCAGCATATATCATTCATATTTCAAAAGCAAGCCACTAGCATAATTCAGTATTCGTTCCTGTAAACTTGAAACTGTGAATGGAATATGTTTAGAGTTCAAAAAACAAACCTATCTTTATGAGTGAGAGATATGAGAAAGCATTCGTCTGCTTGGCCCTCACCTTGAGAATCTCGTTAAAGCCAAAACCAGAGTTCATAAGAGCCTGTCTCTCTGCATCCAGAATACCACAAGCCACCAGCAGATGGAAATTGGGGCAAGGTAATTCTGTCCATAACACCTGGAATAAGAGGTACAAAGACAATTTAGACCGGTATCAACTAGCAATATTATTTATCATATTGCCTAATTAAGCACAATAGTCTGTCTTTTCCAACCATCAGCTGGACCATCCTATCCCTGAGATGAGCCTTGTTCAGTGAAAAACTAGTAGCTTGCCTGGTTCTATCATTTGATCTTACCAAATCACTCTCTGCTACCGGGCCAGATTTCAGCCAAATTCCTCTGTGAGAAAATAACTGAGACTGGGGGAAGTCAGCAGACTCTCCTAAAGACCATCCTTGCTAAATTCTACAATACAGTTCTGTGCCAAATGGACAGGAAAAAAACTAGATTTATAAGACCAAATCAAAAGCTGATTGTGAAGATTTTCTCAATCCACATAGCCTTATAACACTTTCCCAGTTTATCTATACTCAGAAAAGTGAGATGCAATAGTCATACATCTGACTGTCACCTTTTATTCAACTCCTCAGGAACTTTGCACAGTTCTCTCCTTGCTAAGTTATTTTATTTTATTGTTTATTAAGCAAATTTATATGGTCGCCCAGAGCCACACACAGGTGAGTCCGGGCAGCTTACAACATTAAAAATCCACAAAGATAAAAACGGTAAAACTCTACCACCATCATCCCTATCCACATGGCAGCAGCAACACAATGAGTCTGATGAAGTGGTTGGACCTATCTAAGATCTATCTAAATGTGGGTCTTTACTATGGTCAGGTCACTGCCTAAACATTTCTTCTGCAGAACTCCAAGTACTCCAGCCTAGAAATCTTATGGATCAAGGGATTTCCTTCAGATGCTTGCGGTATTTATGAAGTGGTCTAGTACAGCAGGTACCATATTTTTCAGAGTATAGGATGCACCTTTTTCCCCCAAAAAAGAGGGTGACAATCTGGGTGCATAGCCCCACCCAGCTTCTGAAAAAAGCTGAAAAAAACATCAGAAAAGAAGCTTCAGAAAAGAAGCCCCCAAACAGAGCTTCAGAGGCTTTTTTTTCTGAAGCTCTGTTTCGGAGGCTTTCAGAAGCAGAAAAAAAAGCAAGGCACAGAGCTCACAACCAAGGAACCTGTTGGTAAAATTCACCTCTGGGAACAGTTGATTGGGGTTATTCCGGGAGGCCGAGCCACCTGCCAATGAGCTTTTTTCTTATTTTCCTCCTCAAAAACTAAGGTGCGTCTAATATTCCAAAAAATACGGTAGTTCCAATATACATTGATCCTTGGAACTCAGAAATAAGAAGGACACTGGACATGACTGCTTCTGAACATCAATTCTGAGGATCCTTTTGGCTTATGAAGGAGCTCTGGTAGAAAGTACAGGTAGTCCTTGGGTTACCGCCCTTTGTTCAGCAACTGTTCAGTGCTACAATGGCACTGAAGGAGGGAGACTTACATCAGGTCCATGAAGTTGCAGCCATTGCAGCATCCCTGCAGTCATGTAATTTCAAGCTAGGCGCCCAAGTACCCAACTCACAATTACAGCATCAGAGAGCTGCAGTCATTAGCAGCCTCCTGCACCAGCCTACCCATGTTGTAGTGCCCATCTGCAACTCTTAACTGCCAGCCTGCTTGCCTAGGATTCTAGTCACGTGAGCTCCAAGATTGCCATCGCTAAGCAATGCAATCACATGACATTATGCTTTATGACTGCACTGCTTAGCCATCCCAATCCCAGTTGCCATCATAATCATGAGGACCAACTTTACACTAAGAGAAGTGATGGAGAAAGACAAAGACTGAATATAACCTAAGCCAAGTACAGATACATATCTGGGCCTATATTGTGGTGATAGGAAGAGAAACACAGTTTCTCCACTGATAGAATGGTGCATTGCAAGAATTATAGCAATAGCACATATACTGCTTCATAGTACTTTACAGCAGGGGTCCACAACCTGTAGCCATGGCCAAGGGGTTTGCAACTGGGCCATGGAAACAGCTGGCAGGCTCGCGCACATACGCATCCTCACTTGCACAAGCAGCGGGCCAGAGGATGCATGTGCTCCATTTGCGGGAGCAGCAGGCGTGCATGGATGCCGCTTCAACAAATGGAGCTGCGTGAACAGGTGCACATTTGCCAGCCACTTGTGTGAACTATCCCCTTCCCACCCCTGCTAGTCAGCAAAGCCAGAAATGTTGGCGAACTCTGCTTTACAGCCCTCTCTAACTGGTTTACAGAGTCAGCATATCGCCCTCAACAATCTAGGTCCTCATTTTATCGACCTCGGAAGGATGGAAGGGTGAGTCAACCTTGAGCCAGTGAGAATTGAACTGCTGTTATAGGCAGAGTTTGCCTGCAATAATTATGTCCAGTGGTCTAATTCTAAAGGGCCCATTTCTCATTGGAGAGGAATGAGCAAGAAGACTTTCATGCAGGCCACATCTGCCAATAAAACTGCACATTGTGCACTTAGATTTAGATTCCAAATGAGCAGATCCAGGCACTGCTGTACTGTCTTGCAATGTGTACCTGGGATTCTGTTCGGCTTATTGAGTTTCTCCAAGGAAGGGTTCTCTGCAGCACGAGGACTGACAGCTGCATGTTGAGATACCATCTGGGAATGGTAAACATGAAAATCTAAACTTGTTAAAGGAATGGCTGGAAAGCATTCCCACAAGTCTTTCTAACCCTTTTTGCATCTGTAAATCTCCCTCAGACATTTCCCCACACCTCAACACTGTAATGCAGTCCCAAAACTCTGCTTTTCACCAGTCTGTTTTCTGTTTCCTCCACCAGTCCCCAAAATGAAATTAATTATCACCTAACGGTAAAGGGAAAGATTCTCTTCACACATATGTGCTAGTCGTTCCGACTCTAGGGGAGGCTAGAGTGCTCATCTCCATTTCAAAGCTGAAGAGCCAGCATTGTCTGAAGACATCTCTGTGGCCATGTGGCCGGCATGACTAAACACCAAAGGCACACGGAACACTATTACCTTCCCACCAAAGGTGGTCCCTGTTTTTCTACTTGCATTTTTTACGTGCTTTCGGACTGCTAGGTTGGCAGAAGCTGGGACAAGTAACTGGAGTTCACCCCGTTACGTGGCCCTAAGGATTTGAACTGCTGAACTGCCGAGCTTTCGGTCAACAAGCTCAGCGTCTTAGCCACTAAGCCACCGCTTCCGTATATTGCCTAGGTTTCCCCTAATCCTCATGACATGAGTAAGAATTATTTTTTCCAGTCTCACCTCCCAAAGCTGAAGAATTTCAGAGAAGGGAAATTCTCTCTTGAACCAGATCAAGATCCATCGGAAACAGAAACATAAGCTGCCAGATTCCTTTGAGTCTTTGGGAACCAGGAAAAATAGGGCAGAAGCAAAAGGAAAAGATGGAATTATGTAGATAGGTATTCATTGATGTAAAATATGTTAAATTTTTTTGAGTATTTGTAGGTCAAATTAAACAAAAAAGCCCCTGAATAATGAGACTTTTTTTTTAACATTGCATGAAATAAAGAACAAAAACATTCTATCTCCACAGATGTCTATCTCCACAGAAACGGAATCCCTTAATTTTTAACTTCTCTACACCTGTAACCCCTGTAATACACCTGTACCTAGGAAGTCACAGAGTGGGGGATCCAGCACTCTAAGAAGCAAGGTGAGCTGAGAAAGCTGGCGTTTCATGGACTCCTGGCTTTCTTCAAAATTGTGGTGCTGCAAGCAGAAAACAGAAGACCATGAAAAAACCGGTGGGGAGAAGTAATTATTAAATGTATACAGATTTTTTAACAAGCAAAATAAATGAGGAAGTCAGATTCACTTAACAACTGTGTTACTAACTTAATTGCAGTGATTCACTTAACTGTGGCAAGAAAGGTCATACGATGGGGAAAGTCTCTCTTAACAAATATCTCACCTAGCAGCAGAAATTTTGGGTGATACTGTGGTTGTAAACTAAAGACTACCTGTATACCAGCCTCTTCCCTAAAAGTAGTCTTCAAGGCACTTGCTAAAATACAAAACCAAGATTATAATCCAAAAACATATTTTTTTAAAAAATGAAATTAGTAGCAAGTCAGGTCAAAGACCCAAAGCTTCCTTAAATTTCACACTGTAACTTTGTTTGAGAAATATCTTAAAATGAGGCTAAGGATGTATTAATTAATTACGGTTACAAACAGTTTTTATTTTGACCCAGGCAGCATACTCACTACCAGTTCCATGAAACCACAGAAGCACCAGAAGGCGTCGACTTCATTCTGGGTGATATAGAGAATGGGGGACAGGAGATCACTCATGCCTTGTACATACCCTGTTCAGGCAAGCAAAAGAAATAATGAACAACAACAGTGTTAATTTCTTAATTTGAGGTGATTTTTTTTCAAGCTTCAAATTAATGCTTGTCCTTTCTGCAATGACTCTTTAAAAGAACATGCACCTTTTCCTGGGCTTACCCAGTTCCAGGACACATGTTAAGAAGACAGTGATGAACACAAAGGCTATGTTGTGCCTTGGCAGTGCCTCACTAATTCAATCCTGTCCTAGGTCACATGGCTGCTGGCTCAGATTCCCAGGTTTGTGCCTTGTTTACGGAAATACTGACCGTTATAAGATGCCCTCTGAAGCACTCTTTTTATACCCATATAGTTGCACATGATTACATTGTATCTATTCCTTTCTACCCATACTTCTGCTTCCTTCCATCTTTGTCCATTAGGCTTCCAGAAGGCAATAGTTTCAATATTAAGCAAAAATCAAGAATATGGGGGCATGACCTCAAACAGACAGGAGGGAAGTTCAAAAGTAATGTTAGAAAATATTACTTTATAGAAAGAGTAGTAGAAGCTTGGAACCAACTTTCAGCCAAGGCAGCGAGTCAAACGTCAGTAACTGAGTTTAAACATGCTTGGGATAAACACGTCTATCATCTGACAAAAATAAAATAAATGAAATAAAATGAATAGAAGTAAAAAAAAATAATGACTACAAATAAAAATAAATCAATGATGGACCATTTGGTGTTTTTCTGCCATCAGTTTTCTATGTTTCTAAGAGCCCGCTCTTAAGCCATGACGATTTGGACTGGTGCCCTTCCTTGGAACTCACCTAGATCAAAGTTGTACATGCAGTATGTCATCAGCACATCATTCAAGAGTACCAGTCCAGGATTCTCACTGCCCTCATAGAATTTGTTATTTCTATCTGTGCGACTGACATCTCTTTCTGCAAAGGCACAAATACATCTTTATAAAACTCACCTGTACTGCCCCCTTACAAAGGATGTTCCGAAGGATGACTTAGGAAAGGAATTCATAAAAAAAAAAAGGCAAACTGAATCAGGAAAATAAAACAATGTGGAAAGGTGGAGGCATTGTATCCCAAGGAAAGAACAAATGGTCATATGCACAGTTTAGACAATTTAGATTAGAAAAAGGGTGTTCCAAAATATTAAGCCAAGCACTGGTGGGATTCAATAGAAATCAATAATCAATCATGTTATGAATGAGGGTCCTGAGAAAGCAGAAATATAGATCAGACTCATTGCCTTATAATGAACCGTGGTGGCACAGAGGTTAGAATGCCATTATGCAGGCTGACTGCTCACTGCCAAGAGTTCAATCCTGACCAGCTCAAGACTGCCTCAACCTTCCATCTTTCCAAAGTTGGTAAAATGAGGACCCAGATTATTGGGGCAATATGCTGATTCTGTAACCGCTTAGAAAGTGCTGCAAAGCACTATGGAGTGGTATATAAGTCTAAGTGCTATTGCTATAATGTAGCATAAGGGCCCCCAACCCCAGGTCCATGAACTGGCATGGGTCCAAGGCATGCCAGAAACCGGGCCGTGCAAGCGAAGCCCCATCCACGGGGTGTATGCAGTATACGAAACCAAGCCCCTTCCAGACCGTGGAAAAAGCTCTTTCCACTGAACAAGTACCTGGTGCCCAAAAGGTTGGGGCTGCTGATGTAGCATATAAGAACTTGGAAATCACTCACTGAATCTGATTGGCAACAGATTCAGGCCATATTCAAGGAAGCACTTATTTATATAATGCATAATTTATTCACACAATGTACTGTCAGAAGTAGTCATGATGGCTGCTGTCTTGGAAAGCTTTAAAAGATTCTGTCTTCTGTGCACTGATTATTAACTATTAACCAGAGCAGATAATGGGAGGAAGCTCCACATTCAAGGGGAAACATGGTTTGCAATATTAAATACTGGGAAACAATAAAGGGAGAAAAGATTGTGTTTAGAAGCATCTGGCTGTAATACGAGGATAGAATTTTATGAATAGAATGACCTTGCTTTAGGCCAGTAGCTCAGCATGGCTAAGAATTCCAGGAGTTGCCAATCCGGCCATTGGCAAAAAAGATGGACAAAAACAAATCAGCCAGGTGCTGTTACAGAATGAGAATAAACCTCAAAACCAACAAGTAGAATTTATACCAACCAATAAGGCTGCGATAACCCCGCAGTAGAGAGTTCCGCAGCTCCTGTTCCTCACTGACCGACTTCCACTGTAACTTCATGCGGAAGTATTCATCTCTGAGGAGAAGAATGGAGTGGGAAAATGCTCAGATTTGGGTCACCTCCGCAGACCCAACAGTCCTTGCCAAGCACCAGGACTAGCTCTCCTTCAAACAGACCTCTCCCTGATGAAGAATTAGGCTTACGTTTTCCGTCTCACTTGGGCCTTGTTCTCTTCGCTGGTGTTGCCCCAGGAATAATAGTTCAAAAGGTACTTCCACACTTCCTTACGTAATGACATGCTGAGACCCTGAAAGGGACAAAAAAAAATAGTTCAAAGAAAGGAAGCAACGAGCCAAGTTATTAAAGAACAAAGCACCTACCTTGCATCAATTCTTAAATCTGTGGTAGGAAACACAGTTACAGGTGGACCTTAACTTACAACTGTTTGATGTTATGACAGACCCCCAATTCAAAGTTCAGACAGCTTGGCAGCCTTTGCAGTCACATAATCACATTTTGGGCACTAGCAACCAGCCTGCATTTACAGATGTTTGCAGTGTCCTGCAGTCACATAACTATGATTTGTGAGGGTTTTTTGGGGTTTTTTTGCCAGAAACTGGCATTTACTTCCAGTTTCCAGCAAAGTAATGCCGAATATGGACAACGGGTTTTCTATACAACAGTGCTTACTTTACAACCACCACTTTCGCTTTACAACCATCATAAAAAGTCATACGTCGAGGACTATCCAGTATCATACTACTCTGCCCAATTTACATGGACATTTCAATAAACAGCCACAATAATTTCCTCTTGTTTTCTATTCCAGAAACACAAGGCATGCTGGTCCAGCTGCCCTCCGTCCCACAAATCTCACCCCAGCAAAGATCCTTTTCCGCAATCCAATGGGATCCAGTACACGTCCATCAGGATCCAGATGTTGTTCCCATTCCTGCTCGGTAACTGGGGTCTCCCTTTGAACAGTGGGCCGTTCTCCTAGTTGTGCCTGCTGCTAGGAACAAAGTAAGCTAAAAAAACAATTGTATCTGAAGAAGAAAAGTTCCTCAAGAGGGAAGGAGGGAGAAAGGACACCAATTAAAACTTTCCTTCTTTTGAATTAGAGGGATGTTGTAAAGCTGAAGAGCCTAAAGAACTCTTTCCATAGTCAAATGTGCCTACAAATTGCAAATTCTTTTCACACTGAAAAGTTCTAGAAGCAACTTCCCAGTTTCTCTGCAGTAGATCTAGCAAACAAAGGAGAAATTCTGTTGTGAATCTGTTAACTACTGTGATAGTTACCTCGGTACTCATCATTAATTGGTTCCAAAAGGTGCGACAGATACTAAAAACAACGAGTTCCATACAAACCACATAATTAACATGTGATCCTTTGTTTCAGCTGGAAAGGGTTGTGACTCACAAGATAGCCAACACCAACAAGTTCTAGCTTGCATGAGTACCAAACAAATGATAAATACCAGAACAAAATTTTCATGTCAAAATGCATTGAGTACCAAATTCGATGAGTTTCAAAGCAGTTGAGTGCTGACGTACCACTATATCTTCATTTATTTGATTATTTTTAGTTTTAAGAGCATAATCTTTTGAAGGAATCTTATAGAATAAACATATTAGCATAGTATAACCATTTTCAATATAGTTAGCTTTTTAAGCCAGTTCCAAGTATGACACACTTTTAAAATACCCTCAATAAATATCATTCAGTTAAAATTCAAAAAACACAAATGTAAGTTTTGAAATCCTCTTAAGAGCAACCACAGCTGCCATTTTTGCTGGAAGAAATCTATAAATTAAGGGCTATCACCCAGAAGCTGAATCAGATTCTCAGTCCTACAAAACTCTATAAAGAGTTTTTATAAAATGTCAAGATACCTTGGACGTTAAGCTACTACTACAGCAGCTTCACACTGGGTGTGAAGTTTCTTTTAGTCCTCATGAATCACTTGCGTAGTCACTCCACTGATGGGAGGAGTAGGTACACAAATATATAAAACTGACAGATGCATGTGTAAACATGACAAGGCAGCACAAGCCACTCTAACAAACTAGCTGCCACTCTTCCCACACATTTCACAGATTTGTTCTAAGGTTGACATGGGTCCATTTAAGCTTCTGTGTTTAAAGACTGGCTGGCTGCTCTTTGATCAAGGGGAAGGGATTTCCTTCAAAGAGTTCACTTGTAATCTGCCCCTTCTACAGTGTTCCACTTGTCGCATTTCTACAAGCTCCCCCCACAACATGACCACATCTTCAGCAACTCTATGACAGTTGAGAAAACAGGTGGCAGAAAGGATAACCAACCATTCCTTGAGCCAGAAAAACACCTCTTCCCCCTTGACTGGTTGCCATCTCTGCCAGTTGTCAAAATTTCCTATTTCAACACTCACGCAGGTGATGACTTCAAATCCTGTCTCTTCCTCCACATTGGCAGCTGCTGCGTCACCAAGGGAATGGTGGGTGAGTCCATCTTCCTGGTGCAGAGCTCCACGGAAGAAATTGGTAACTTTGGAGAAGCCGCCAAAGGTGGCAGCATAAGGATCCTGCAGGAATCGCTAGGAGGAAAAACAACCACGTGTTTACAGCTACAGGTAGTCCTCACTTACTGCCTCATTTAGCAACCATTCAAAGTTACAACAGTGCAAAAAAAAAAAAAGCTTTGCAACCAACAAGCATTTACAACCACTGTAGCATCTCAGTTATGTGATCACTGTTTGTGTGCTTTACAACTGGCTTGCAATAAGCATAAATCATAGAGAAGGTGGAAGTAAAATCATTAAGTCACAGTCACATGACACTTCACTTAGCAGCTGTGGTGCTTGGCAATAGAGTTGCCAGTCCCAATTTTGGGTCGCTAAGGGAGGACTATTTGCATCATAAACCTCACTGCATCAAATGCATGTTCCATATTATTCATAGCTCCTAATTAATCTGTGGTCTAGGACAGGGGTGAAATCTAAAAAAATTTGCTACCGGTTCTGTGGGCGTGGCTTAATTAGTGGGCGGGACTTGGCGGTAAGGGGACTGGGTGGGCGTGGCTTGTTGGTCAGGTGGGCGTGGCCAAGTCAATGTCACTTCTTTGCCC
>JANHZT010003760.1:109315-125850 GCA_032468215.1 Stegonotus admiraltiensis | reverse complement strand
ACAGGCTCGGGCTATTTGCTGATATTCTGCCTTAGTTATTTGCCCCTCTTTCCACTTTTTATACTTGTCCTTTTTGTTTTTCAATTTGTTAGAGAGTTCTTTATGCAGCTATGCTGTTTATTTTGAGATCTATTATTTTTCTTCTTCATTGGTATTGTGCTAGACTGGGCTTTTAAAATCTCACTGTCGAGCCCAATTGCAGCTCCACATACTTTCTGGAGGGAGAAGCATACAATGGTGTCCTTCAAATCCCTGTTAGAGAGGGATGGTTACACACTACTCGGGTTAGAGGTGGTGGCGAGGTATGTTCGATTAATGGTGATGGTGGTCACTAAGAGTCATGCTTAGGCTGCGGAACAGGTTGATATGTTAGGGGAGTCACGTCTATGAGACTAAAATGACGAAATGCAGAAATGAAAGAAGTGGAGTGATCCAAGGACCGCTGCAGCCTCCCAAAACCAGGATCAGCTGAGAAGCGCTAATCTGGGTGGGACACAGGCGTGGTTGGCGCAGCTTATTCAAAAAGCGCTGAGGAGTTACAATGCTCAGCGTTGACTTTGTAACATTGTATTTGGTTTTTCCTGATGCCTGGATGTTGTGGATTAAAATGTTGACTTCCTAAACTTGTGTTCAGTTTGATACTTAAACAAAGGACCACCCAAATGTGGATCAGAAGAGCCGAGAGAAAGTCAGTGCTGTCCATTTTCTCACTTGTTTGTCATGTGGTGGTGGGTAGCCATGGCTGAAGGAGCCACTGTGATTGCACCAGAGATTGTGGAACATGAAGGGAGTGAGGAGGCAGGGGTGGCGGAAGAGATGACCACAAAGGAGTTTGATACTAGAGTGGTATGACCAAAGGAGAAGAAGTCCCAGACAGCAGATGTTCTACTGGATAACCGGGAGGAAATGGAGAAGGAGGCAATGCAGTTGGCTTCGGGCCACTGGTGGCATAGCTCTGCGTTGATGGGTCAAGGAGAGTCCTGTGCTAGAACCCCACCTCCAATGTCAAAGACTATGTTTCAGGGTTGGAGGGAACGACAGAGATGCCCTACTGTCAGAGAGAAACCCTGGGATCAGGATTGGCCCAGGTCAATGCCGGAACGATCATGGCTAGCTGCTCATATCATCCCCGGGAAGGGGACTACACCAGGGAAGGATGGTGGAAACCCTGCTGAGGAAGGGGGAGACCAGTTACCAGAGGAGCATGGTGGAAGTGATGTGGACGATCCAAATGATCCAATGGTGAGCAATCCTGTGCAGCTGTTCATAATCCCGGTAGTGGTCCAGAATACACACACGGGGGTGGGTACTAACCAGGGGGCCTTGATAGATTCTGGTTGCACACTTTAATACAACGGTCAGTGATGGATGAATTGGCTATATGGGTTATAGCTTTGAGAATGCCTATTTGGTTCGAACAAATGGATAGCTCGGTACTGGGGGGAATCCCAGCTACACATGTCACTGAGCCTATTAAGTTGGAAATAGGGGAGCATTGGGAGTACATATGGTTCATAGTGATAGATAAGATGATTGAACCCGTGATCCTAGGCCTCACTTGGTTAGATAAATGGCAACCTGTTATATAGTGGGAAGGGGGATTTAGGAGGCTCAGACTAGCTTTAGGTCCTGACCCACCTACAATGGACCAGGCGAAGGCAGAACATAACGAGACAGACCACAGCACGGGAGGACTTTTCCCTAAAATATATGAGGATCTGGCAGACGTGTTTAGTGAGGACAAATGTGAGGAGTTTCCCCCCCCCACCGACCAACCAATTGTGCCATAGAGTTGATACCTGGAGCAAAATTGCCAAAATCTTGCATGTACTCTATGACCCCAAGAGAACTCATAGAAATGCGAAAATATGTTGATAAAAACGTGGCACGGGGTTTCATCCAGCCAAGCAGGTCCCGTATGGCCACTCCGGTTCTATTCAGAGAGAAAAAAGATGGTGGCCTACATCTGTGTGTTGATTTCCAGGGCCTCAACACTGTGTGTGTCAAGCATTTATACCCCTTACCCTTACTAAAAGACCTGTTATTCACCTTGGCAACCAGAAGAATCTTCACAAAATTAGATCTACAAGAGGCATACTACTGGGTACGCATCTGACCAGGGGACGAATGGAAGACAACATTTAATTGTCCTCTGTGGAGTTACCAATTCTAGGTAATGCCGTTTGGACTACAGGGTGCCCCTGCTGTTTTTATGCAGGTAATAAATGAAGTCCTTCATAAACATCTCTACCGGGGGATTCTGGTGTATTTGGACGATATTTTAATATATACTGAGAATATGGATGAACACATAAGGTTAGTTCACCAGGTTCTGGGGAAGTTGTTGTCTTCCAAACTTTCCATCAAACTCAAAATGTGAGTTTCACAAAATGGAGATAGATTATTTGGGTTATTGTATATTGGGGATGGGAATGGAAATGGACCCCAAGAAAGTACAGACTGTCCTGGAATGGCAGGCCCCGAAGACGAGGAAACAGTTACAAAGTTTCCTCAGATTCATGAAATTTTATAGGCTCCTCTCATTTGCCTGGATTGCGTTTCCATTGACAGAGTTATTATGAACAAAACCCAGCACTGTAAAGCCTCGACCTAGCCAGTTAATCATGTGGACACCACTGTGTCAACAGGCATTTGAGAAACTGAAAAAACTGTTTGCCTGTGAACCAGTATTGAAACATCCAGATCGAACTATTCCTTTTGTAGTCCAAACTGACGCAAGTGATGTGGCTGTAGGAGTGGTCTTCCTTCAAAAGAACCCTCAGGGGAAACTACAATCCTGTGCCTATACATCTAGAAAACTTACAGCTACAGAGAGGGGATGGGCTATATGGGAAAAAGAGGCATTCGTGATATGTTGGGCATTACTCACCTGGAGACATCTGCTTGAAGGAGTAGAGCTCCCATTTGAGGTGTGGACGGACCACAAAAACTTAGAAGCTTTACAAACTCCTAGACGGATGTTGCCTAAACAGGTTAGATGGGCACAGTATTTCCAATGATTCATGTTTACCCTGAAATATGTACCAGGTGGGAGGAACTTTTTGGCAGATGCACTATCATGTATGCCACAATATGACAGCAAGAGGGAGGAAGTGATACAAGCTATGATACCGTCACCACAGATGGCAGGCCAAGTATCACCTAGTGGAACAGCAAACCCATGGTATAACCTAGTGAAACAAGCCTTATTGACAGATCAGTGGGTACAGAAAAATAAGAGTTATATCTCCTATCAACAATCCGATTGGGCTGACCTGATATCATTTGCTGAAGTGGCATATAATAGTGCTGTGCACAGGAGTACAGGTCTAACCCCTTTCCATATAGTAACAGGAAAGGAATTCCCAGCCATTCCAGAACTAGATACCCAAAGTATGAGTGGAATGTCCCCGGCTGCATGGGCCGATAAGATCTGCATGATTTGGCCAGATGTAAAGCAGGTATTGAAGAAGGCTGAAGAGGAATACAAATATCAGGCAGATAAAAGGAGGGCAGAGCCCAAATCTTTCCAAGTGGGGGATTGGGTGTTCCTCTCCACCAAATATATTAAACTATGGGTTCTGTGTAAAAAACTTGGCCCAAAATATCTTGGCCCTTTCACTGTGACCAAAGTAATTAATCCCGTAACTGTTATGCTGAAACTTCCCTCTTTACTGGGAAAAATACATCCAGTGTTTCATAGCAGTTTACTCAAACCAGTAGAGCATACCACCTCTGCAAACCATCCAGGGCCGGTTATGCAAGATGAATATGAACTCGAGGACATACTGTATTAAACTCCAAGATAAAAAGAGGAAGGTTAAAATACCTAGTAAAATAGAAAGGGTATCCTTATGAGGAATTTTCATGGGTGGATGAACAAAATGTTAAAGCCCCTTGTTTATTACGATGGTTTCATAGAAAATATCCACATAAACCACAACAAGCTCCTTGAGGACTGTTACTAATTTGCTCTTATTTCTTTTTTAAAAAAAATTATTGAAATTTATTATAATACAATACAGTACAATCAGTCAGACAGTGTTATTTTTCTACACAGGTTAGATTGATTCTTCTTTTACTTTTCATCATAATATAACATAATTTACATTATATACGTAACACCTTATTCATCTAGCTGGGCTGGCTTAATCCCATTTTTTGGTTTTAAATTAGTAATTGATTTTTATTAGGGTGTTTCAAATTGTGGGCCGAAATTATTTAATATCTTTTAAAATTGTTTTTAAATTTTGTATGCTATGTTTTATCTTGGCTGTTCACTGCCCTGAGTCCTGCTGGAGAAGGACGGTATAAAAATCAAATCAAATAAAAATAAATAAATAAATAAAGATACGTTAAGATACATTATGCATCTTAAGATTTATATTAACTTTTATCTATTCTTTATTCTATTAACAATCCACCTGTACCAATCATCCCACACCGCATAATATTCTGAGTCTTCTTTCTCATTTAATTCTAATGTTAATTTGTTCATTTCAGCACATTCTAGAACCTTCTGAATAATATGTTCCTCTGGTGGTGTATCCTTTCCTTTCCAATATTGGGCATAAGCTATTGGGTATAAGCTATTCTTGCTGCAGTGAGTATATGTATGATTAGATACCTCCCTCCACCCCACCCCCTGATATTTCGTCTTTAGTATTCCCAGGAGGAATGTTTCAGGTATCAATTCGATTTTTTCATTGGTTGATTCTTCTAGCCAATTTTGAATTTTTCTCCAATACCTCATTGCTTCGGGACAGGACCACCACATGTGAAAGAAGGTACCTTGATGACATCCACATTTCCAACATTTGGGGCTTACATTTGGATAGATTTTTGCTAATCTCACGGGCGCTAGGTGCCATCTGTATAGCATTTTATATTAGTTTTCTTTGTATGTTGCCGCTTTTGTTAATTTATAGTTTCTATTCCAAATCATCTCCTATTCGTCCAAATTTATATTACATCCAATATTTTTGGCCCACGCTATCATTGGCTTTTTTACTATCTCTTCCGCCCTATCAAATTCTAATAAATAATTGTATAATCTAGATAGTACTTTTTTTTCTGGGCCTATCAGTAATTTGTCTAAACTGTTTGTTTCCATCTCAATGCCAAATTCTTCCTTATCTTTTTTGTACCTAGATTGAATCTGTAGGTATGGTCACCAGTCAATATGTATTCCCTGTTCACCTAGCGATTGATTACTTATAAGATTTCTTTGATTATCTAGATGCTCTTTGTAACTAATCATTTTATTAGTCTCTAATGTATTTGGGTATATCATGGCTTCCATCGTCTATAACCAATTCAGGATTTTCATGTATTGTTTTATTCTAATTTCCTCCCATACTTGTATTAATACTTCTCTTATCCTGTGCCTATGGAAATACGTTTTGGTCTTTTTCTTTTTGTCCCACAAGAAGGCGTGCATTAAGTACATTAAGTTTCTATCCCTGGGCTGTCAGGCTCTTAAACACAACCACAATCACTTCACGCACATGCGGAAGCATATGACTAGTTTTTTTTTTTCCTCCTAATTACTTTCATAGGGATTATTCTTTATACTATTTATGTTGTTTGTATTTTTTGTCCTGGATTGCACCAGTGAGGCTAAAACCAATTTCATTGTATACATATTGTACAATGACAATAAAGGCTATACTATACATATAGGTAGATGATTAAATCAGAAGAAAGCCTTACCTTTTTAGTGTACATGATTTGAGCAGTATCTGAAGATTCTTCCACAGGGGTCCATTGTAGTAAAGTATCTGAACCCTGAATCAAAAGGAAGCAACATCACAATAAAATATTCCAACAAAATCCCTCATCCCAAAACTTGGTTTTTAAATTTTGAAATTTAAGTGATCAAATGAGTGCTGAATTTCACGTGTTTCCTCCTTGAAAAGCAGCTGATGCACAAATACTGAAATACTGCTCATCCCCCATTTTGTTATCTAAAATATCATCACAACCTGCCTAGTGCTTTTTTATGTGCATTTAAATCATAAATTGTGGGAAACTTAAATTTTCTTCTGAAATATTGAAATCTTTTATGTACTACATAAACTACTACTTGTGCACATGCATTAATATAGCATACCTCATTTAATAACTGCCTCATTTAGCTAATTTGCAATTACAACAGTGATAAAAAAGTAACTTTGCAACCAGACCACACATTTACAACTTTCTCAGGTCTGCAAAGCAAAGGAAAACTGAAGCAAGATCATAACATTGCGATGTTTACTTAGCTTAAGCAGCACTTTGTTTAACGGCCGAGTTGCCAGTCCCAATTGTGGTCACTACATGAGAATAACTTGTATTAAGAATAAACTGTAGAAACTGTTGGACTCAAACACAAAGCTTCCGCTATTCTGACCAGTTTTGTTCAAATTAATCCTAACTACCTTTAACCATAATGTCACAATTAGACAATATTACGAAGCTACAAAAGCCTCTGATTCTTCCTCCAGCATTCAAAAACCAAAGAGAAAAAAAGTCTTGAGCCTGCTTTGGCCCATTCCTTTAACAGTAAATAAGACTGGACAGGATCCCCCAAGGTAACCAATACAATACTCCAATACCCCTATTTTCTCACCACGACCACATAGACCTTCCTGTTTCAGTTTTTACAATCCAATGGGCAACCTGTCTCGACCCACCTTCTCAATGATGCGGATAACTCCAGGTATGAGGGAATCCTGGTCAGGATGCCGCTTTGCACTGGTGTGTAAATAGACCCCATCTTTCTCAAACGCAACCTGAAAAAGAGTCAGAAGAAAAAAAAATTGGAAGAGGCAGGAAAAGCACCAGAATTGCACTCCTCCAGTTTTTACCCCAATGTGCAACTCAAGTTAACAAGATCCAAACTTATTTAATGGTTTATTGTCAAAGCCTCAAAACAACTCCAAAAAAAAAAGGGGGGGGACTCATTTTATATAACCGTACTGCTGATAACCAACTTCTACATACTACCGGGGGGGGGATCTCAATATATATAGGAGATATATGACGTCTCCCTGCAACCTCCAAAGCAGAAGAAAGCTCCTTTCCCCATTTCTAACAAACCACACTTTCCATACGGAACGACACAGCCGCCCCTCGTCTCCCGGGAAATCATTTTCGGCTCATGCTGGGAAAAAAACCCCTCAATCCTCTTTCCTTTGAGAGCCCATTTTTGCTTCAGGGAGCCTAACGAGGACCACCCTGGAGGATTAAAGGCCTCTCTTACCCTGCAGCCCCCTAACTCCATTCTGCCTGACAGCTACTTCCTGGAAAACAAAACGTCATTTCCTGCTCCGATTGACCTCGCCCTTTTCATAGGGCAGTTTTCTGTTTTTAATGTTTCTTGAAGCCGCCATCATTGTTTCTGGCGCGGAAACAAACTCAAAAGCTGGAACGGTGGATGTCTTGTCTGGAAACGCAGATGAAGCGTTTGGCGCCATCTTTGGAAAGGTCAAAGTGACTGGATCTTTAAACTTGACTTTATCGCCAGTATGCAAGTAAAGTTAAATAATTATGCACCGGTTAAGGAATGTTTTACACATTCGAAGAACTTAATAAAGCATGAAATAGAAAACATATTTTATGATTTAACTAGGGGAGGCTGGCACGTGGAAACATCTGGGTGATTTTGGCCTCGGAAGCTAAACTGGGGTCCGTCCAGGATGAATTATAATATGGTTGGGAGCCTTTTAAGCAATATCATTACTGGATATCGAGAGGCGGGGAAGTAATGCCAATAAATTATTACCAAGAAAATTATGTCCATGAAATATTTGAAACTCATCTAAAGTTTATTGCAATTATTATCAAGGGACCGTATATGAAATTAATCTTGCAGCAGATTATAGATGGGGGGAGAGTTTTCTATCAAATGACAAATAAAAAACTTTAGAGGAGTTTCCGAGCGGGATGGTATCCTGAGACTTCAACTCCCAGAATTCATAGCAAACTGGCAACGTTGGCTGGTGTTCATACTATACTTGGAAGTTGATTGGCTGTAAAACTCTGCTTGATAGCATCGTATTTTAGCAACAGAAGTGTTTGATGTTGATGATGATCCAATATATATATCTTTTCTGCTAATCAAACAAGACCTATCCTAGGTCCTTGCGAAGAGCTAGATAAAAATGCCAAATCCAGTCTAAACATTTGGCTGGCTGTACAATGAACCCTAAGAAATGCCTCCCAACTCTCAGTGACTATGGACAGCTCACCCAACCAAGCAAATAAATCAGAAACATATCAATAATACATTAGAAAAACTACGGCAAGCATGGTGAAGCGAGGGATCTCAGACTCCAGACTCCCAGGTCTGACCAGGCGATGGCAGCAAATAGCTCCGAGCATGTTTTATCAACCTTAACCACTTTAAATTGTGTGGAATTCTGGGAGTTGAAGTCCAACAATCCTCAAGTTGCCAAGATTGATAAACACTGGTTTAGACGCTTCTGCCTCTCTTTGCTGCCACCTGCTGTTCTTTAGAATATCTGCAGCCTAGCGACATTTTGCTTTTAGGAACGTGCAGGGTTTAGTCGCCCTGCCTGTAGCAATCCGCTAGTGACTCCTGGCGGATACGGTTTAAATCGCGTGCGGAAATTCTCAGCCGAGGGGGCCATGTTTTAAACTGAGATTCTTTTAAACTTGAGATTCTTCAACTTTCACGTGGGTGTCTCGAAGTCCCTCTCTCGCCTCCTCCTTTATAGAAGTTCGGCGGGTTTCCTACCAAGTCACATGTAGCTTTCTCCCTCTCTTCTAATATGCCCTCTCTAGAATTATAGGTATCTCTTCGCCGCCATTCGGATTTTGATAAGCCCTCGAAATTTAAAAATAAATAAATAAATAATATGGCAATGTGAACTGGGTTTCATAAACAACCACACGCATGCGTACGAGGAAACGCTCCCCCCCCTTCCGATGCCATCTTTGGGCCGGGCAATAGAAGGCCAATCCACGTTCTCGACTCCTCCCCTATCTCCCCCCCCCCGACGCCCTCCTTTGTTCCCCGCCTTCCATCTTTGAAAAGGGCAGCGTGTGGGCGCTGGTCTCATGTCTTATAAGGGCGGTCGGAGGGGGCGGAGTCTTGGGGGTGGGGAAGGGGAGGTGGCGGTGGTTGTTTAGAAGAGGAGGAGGAGGAGGAGGGGGCGGCATAAGTGTCCTGGGAAGGGTTAAAGGTGAGAGGTCAGGATTCCGGCTGCTGACCCCTAAGGGGGCTGGGAGGGAAGGTGCTTAAGCGACGGGGGTGGGGGGGGAAAGGAAATAAGAGGTAGGAGAAGGTAATATGCGTCACCCACCCCTCCCGCCGCTTCCTTTCGGAGCCCTGCTCGGGGAGTGGGGGGTTTCTGGGGAGAGAAAGGAAAGATTTGTGCCGGGGGGCGTCCCTTCTTCCTCACAGTGCTGTCTGTCTGTCTGCCTCGGTATGTGTCCACCCACCCCAACCCCTTGCTTTTATTCCAGGGCTGTATCATTCGCTTGGGTGCCCTTGTGGGCTCTGCCCCGTTGGGAAAAGGGGGCTTTCCTCCCTGCACAGCCTCCTCTGCACCCCCGAGACACCCGGTGCATGCTCTTTCCAGAGCAGTCTTCAACACCTGAACCCCACTTTCTGCCCTGCACGCTATCCTTGTTTGTTTGCCTCTTGCAAGCTCTTGCTCTGGCGGCTTCTCTCCCTGAAAGAACCCAGCTTCTTTGGCTCTTCCAGGTGTGCTTGTGGCTCCTCTTGGTTTTCATACAGCGCTGTTCACGGTGGCTTCTTAACTTTTTCTTTTTTAAGTCCTGCTCCACGCCAGATGTTTTGAATTCAGGCTCCGGTTACTGCTGCTCAGCTGAACTCCCTCTCTGAAACAGACCAGGTTTCTTGGCCTTCTGTCCCCCCCTGCCAGTTCCTGGTCTCTCATAAAAGTGCCTCGGGGCAAACTTGGGCTGTGACATTCGGCTGATTAATTGGCTAGGCAAATTGACTAAAAGTATTTTGCTTTTCGACTGGGCAAAAAGCAACCCTAGGCGGCAGAAGCCGTCTTTTTAAAAAAAGGCATTGTGTGAATTTGAATGCCTGTTGCAGTGCAGTATTTGTGTTGCTTAGAAACAGGTGTTTGTTTTCCTCCTGCGAATATTTAATATTTTCATCAGCTGAGCTTTTTAACTATGGATGTATTCTGTTCCACTGTGCAATGATTTAACCTCAGTGTCTTTCTTGTTTTTTTTGCCTGCAGAATGACAGCTATGGCAGATAATCATAAGGACAATTGGGTAGCCCTGGTGGCTGCAGCAGAACAGTACCGGCGTCAAACAGGCAACGAAATTGTTTTGCTCACAGCTTTCCGGGCACCACCCCCTGGCAACTACAGCTATGCGCACCATGGGAGCGGGGCTCTAGCAGATGCCGTTCAACGCTACCTCGAAGATATTGCAGTGGTTCATAAAACCACTGCTTTCACCTATATTGCCCGCCCTCCCTCAAAACCTCATCCACTTCCCCCACTAGGATCGTATTCCCAAAGTTTCCCCCCTACTTATGCTCCAGATGAACCTGCCCCACACAGGACGCCTATCTCCCAGGGAGGCCTGCCTCAGGCTTCGGGAGGCCAAGAACACGAAGATGAAGATGATGAAGGTGACAGAAACACATTGACTGAACTGGAACAACCCGGTGGGAAGAACCCTCCTAGTGACACTACTGGTATGTCTCTGTGCAACACGTTTGCATTTATAGCTTGTTTTTCTATAAATAGTTTCAAGTAGCCTGCACTAAATATATGTCAAATATCAACCCAGTAGGCTGCTCACCCCCAGAGCTTTACTTGAAAAGCCAGGCTTGGACAACACTGTGGCAATTACAGCATAGAGGTAGAGAGAGACTTAGATATGCACTGCTTTTTTTAAAAAAAGTTCTAAGGTCAACCTTCCCCAGTCATGTGTTCTCCAGATGTGCCAGACTTTAACTCCTAGGACCTGCCAGCCAGCATCTGGATAAGAAGGCCCAGGGCTGTTAAAATCCAACCATCGGATGCCTGAATGTAGGTCCACAATAAATATTAAGAGTGTAGTGGACTATACAGGAAGTTCTCAACTTACGACCACAATTGAGCCCAAAATTTTGTTAAAGGGAGACATTTAAGTGAGTTTTGTCCCATTTTACAACCTTACATGCTACAATTGTTAAGTGAATCACTGCAGTTGTTAAGTTAGTAACCCGATTGTTAAGTGAATCTTGTTTCCCCGTTGACTTTGCTTGTCAGGTCACAAAAGGTGATCACATGACCTTGGGACAGTCATAAATTTGAACCAGTTGCCAAGCATCTGAATTTTGATTGCATGATCATGGGGATGCTGCAAAGATTGTAACTATGAAAAACAGTCGTAAGTCACGTTTTTCAGTGCCATTGTAACTTTGAACGGTCACTAAACCAACTGTCATAAGTGGAAAACTACATGTATTTTAACTGGTTCTGTTAAGAAAAGAAATCTGATTCACACATTGTGCCAAACCTTGCCTGGCTTAAACATAGTTTTAGAACAAACAGTGTAGGCTTGCATAATAAGAAAAGCCATATTGAGTTAAGGCTTAGTAAGATGCCTGAAGGCACTAGCTTCACATCACATTCTTTAGCAGGATAAACACTAACTGTGCACTAGTAGCACTTTTCCTTTCCTATTGTTACAGTTGTGACAAAACTTGCCTCTGTTGAAGTGAGAAGGCACATCCCAAGGTATTAGTTTTGACAGAACAGTGGGTAGCAGTTTGAGAATGAAGTGAACACATGATTATGCATAGTCCCTTGCATTCATCTCTCTCTCCCTTTTGGCCTTTATGTTTTATTTTTCTGCTAAAAAGGACTTGCAAATCAACAAGCAAAAAAAAAATTAACAGGGTAACTTTATTATAGCTAATTAGCCAATGGAAGGGAAGCAGAATAACAAATTGTTGGTGTGTCAGAGTTTGAAAGGAAAAAAAATGAAATCATATCATTTAAAGGTCCCTTAAAAAAGCAATTTCTTAATAATAATGGAGAGCAATTTCATTTTGGGAACAAAATGAAACTCCGGATAAATGAGTGTTCCAGAATTGGGAATCTTCTGCCAAAAAGGCCCAACTATTTATCTGCTGCAGCTCAGAGCCAAGTCTCAGTTGAAGTTCTCACATTTATAGGTTGATATATAGAAGAATAAAATTTGAAATTAGTTTTGTTTTTTGAAAGATACAGTACAGCTATTTTAAGCATGTGCATTTATCTAGTCAAAATAATTTGTATCAGATTTATAGATGTAATAAGTTACATTTAGCTGTCACTTTTTCAGGTGCTGAGAACCATTTTATGTAGCTTAATTTGAGAATCCTCAGAATTCTTAAAGGCATGTCATTCATATTTCAGAAGAGATTGGAATAGAGGCCACTTGTGAGCACATGGCTGAAAAAGGAGATGGAATACTTTCGTGGCTTCTAGTCTTAGCTACTACATCCCAGTGGGTCCATGTTGGGTGTTTCTTTGTACCTTGTCCTCTGAACCTTTAGCCTCTCTTGCTAAAGAGAGGCTAAACAACTGCACACAACTATCCCAAGTGAAGCCTGAAGAGTGCAGAAATATATTTTTAGCTTCCCGGCGTAGGAGAACCGATTTGATCCTAGCTGGGATTGTTGGGTTGTGTGAAGAGGCGTGTTGGCCTGCAACTTACATTGTCCCATGTCTCCTAGGCTCCATTTTGAGTCACTGAATCTATCTTGTAGAGCACAACTAATTTCCTGCAGGCTGCAGCCAGGTTTCAGTCTTCCTCAGTTGGCCTGAATGCTCTTAGCAGTGCCAGCAATAGAGTTCCTCCATATGTGCTGGATGACAATAAGGAAAGTTTGTCATATACATGATTACAAGTAATCTGGAAGACATAGAGTAGGACACTGAATCAAATAGATCTGCTATGTGTCTCTGCCCTGACATATTCCTGCCTTCCCTCAGGAGTGATCTGAAAGTATCTCTGGTGTAGTTTCATCTCTCAGCAAAACAAATTTGAGTATAGTGAACACTTGCCTGGAGATGTAAGATTATTTCAAGAGAAGCTTTTCCTCATGTTGTTGGTGTGGGCATGGTTTTATTCTGTCCTTCTTTCAGGTCAATTTAGTTTCCTTCTACCATTTGTCTCAATTTATATTTTACATTTCTTCTCATAAAGCACTCAAAAGGCCAGAACACCTTAAAATCTCATAAAAACAATTACAAGAATTATTAAGAAAGCTGAAACTGAAAAATCTGAAGGGAAAGTTCTGGACTCCTTTCATAAAAGAAAGAGCAGGAGTTGAGTGTGATTTTCCTTGAAGTGCATTCTACAGTTTGGAAATAAGATAGAAGCCCAACGAATGAAGCTTGGAAAATGAGGCCAGAGGGATGTCTTTAAGAAGGCCTCTTCTGCTGACCTTAATATTTAAACAGAGACATGTGGCATTAGGAGTGCTTGAGATATTAAGACCGTAACTTGTTTAAAAACAATCTACTGCAGTCACTGTTGTTATCTTCATCGCACCCCTTTGAGATAGACTAAAAGGCAATAACTGATCTAAATAAGATTTGTGACTGAGGGATGGCACTGTAGTCTCTCTAGAATTAGATCTAACAACCAGACTGTAAAGTCACACTGGTTGACAGTATATTTTGACTTGCTTGAAAAGTAGGTGATTAGTTGTGCAAAGCCTAACATCCGAAAATATTCCATTCCTCCTCCAAGCTATTCTCATTCTGGTTGTTCAGCAAGTAACCATGGAGCAATCCAGAACAGCCAAAGTCCAGAGAAGGAACAGAACATTTACTGCCTAAGAATATTAGGTTGCACATGTATGTGTCATGTATGAAAGGCTATCTCCAAGGAAGCCTGCTTGGTGGCCTCCCCTCTTCTTCTAGAGCTTAAGTGAATAAAAAAAGAATCTTTTTGCTAAGCCTTTTAACTATTGATTTTGATTTTATTGTTTTCATATTTTATACTTTGCTATAGCTTTACAAGATGCATTGAGGGGTTATAATGGATAGTTGTCAACATATGACCACAATTGGAACAGAGAATTTCTATTGCTAAGCAAGGTGGTTATAAGTGAGTCATGCCTGCATTTATGATCTTTTTTGCCACAGTTATTAAATGAATCTGACATTGACATTGCTTCTCAGAAGTGCTCTGGGAAGGTTGCAAACAGCCATCACATGATCACAGTACACTGCAAGCATTATAAATGCCTGTTGCCAAGTGCCCAAATTTTGATCACATGACTATGGGGATGCTGTGACCATTTTAAGTGAGTGCACTGGTCATAAATCATTTTTTAATGCTGTTCAAATTTTAGAATTCTTTATTGGCCAAGTGTGATTAGACACAAAGAATTTGCCTCCTATGCATAAGCTCTCAGTGTCATACAACAACAGTGATAGATCATTATCATAGTCACAGTAAAATGGTTCCTAAATGGATGGTTGTAAGTCAAGAACTACTTGTATAAGCAGAAATATGCGCTATAATTATTTGACATATCCCACCTTTATTTTACATGTAATATAAAATACATTTTTATAGCATGCATACTTCTCCCATTTTCCCCACGACAACAGCCTTGTAAGGTAGGTTAGGCTGAAGAGGCTAACTCAAAGTCCTCCAGCTGACTTACGTGCCTAAGGGAGGACTAGAACTCCTGACCTAACACTTTCTGGTTTAGTATCTTAGCCACTGCATTATCCTGGCTCTCTTTAATGTCCTCCAATTAATACCGTCCTTTTAAAATAGACTTCTCATATTTGAAGTGCATTCCTTTCAGATGTCCTATTGTCATCTGCTGACATGAAAGAAGTCTGTGTGAAGGGGAGGTCTACAGACTCATTTAGTTGCGATAATGTAAACTTTAATCCGCATTTACTAACCAGAGCAGACCTATTAAGCTATTAAGACATCTTGTTCACGGTGTACTCATTTTTCTTCTCCATCCATTCCATGTTATTCTTGCCTCACCTGAGGGTTGAGGTATACTTTCTGACTTTGCCTTCAAGGAAATTTATAAGTTAAAATAAAAGGTAGGAACTTCAAGCAGCCATTGGGCTTTGTTTCAGGTTCCAAGTCAGTTGTTGAAAACTATTATATGGAGCATGATTGGTTCTAACTGGTCTTCGTTTCAAACACACACACAAACACCAACATTTGTGCTGCATTTAGAAAACCTTGGTATTCATCCAACCTTGTTGATATCTCCCAACTGTGATGGTATTATTTTTGGATACAAAAAGATTAATTCTTTAAAAAATGGTGGTATGAGAAAGGCAGCAGTTCCATTCACCTGGTACGATAATCCACATTTATGTTGCGGGACAGGAGTATATCATGAGGGATCTTGTACAGACAGCCACTGTCATTCTGTATTTTAAGATAACTATTAATTTCTAGGTCTGTTTGTGATGGATGAAGATTCTCCAAGCCAAGATTATGAGCCTTTTTTTGATTCTGATGTGGAAAGCACTGATGGTGAGTGGAGTAGCCCTGTGTAAGAGAGACAACACTGAGCCCAGCTAATCCTTTTGAGTTTTTCCCTATTCTTCCTGTGAAATAGGTATCCTCCCTTCTCAGAATGATCAGTCCAAACCGCCTGTGAATTTTTGGTTTCAGCTTCTTCCATGAAGTCCTCTTTTGTTGTAAGAATCTTCTTGAGAAGCCCAGTGACGTTCAGTTACAGATAGTCCTCAACCTACGACCACAATTGAGTCCAAAATGTCTGTTGCTAAACAAGACAGTTGTTAAGTGAATTTTGACCCTTGTTATGACCTTTCTTGCCTCACTTATTAAGTGAATCACTGCAGTTGTTAAGGTAGTAACATGGTTGTTAAGTGAATCTGGCTAATCCATTGACTTTGCTTGTCAGAAGGTCGCAAAAGGGGATCCCATGACCCCGGGATACTGCAACCACCATGAGTATGGGTCAGTTGCCAAGTGTCTGAATTTTGATCATGTGACCATGGGGATGCTGCAATGTCATTTTTTTCAGTGCCATTCTAACTTTGAACAATCACTAAATGAATTGTAAATCGAGAACTACCTGTACTCAAAATGACAGCAGATATATGTGTTCCAGGATAATGTTGCAGGATCCAATCTGGGTCGGTCACCAGGGTCAAAGGTTTTGTCTTCCGAGCTTTCGGACTCATGCTGGAGCCCATCTTTAGGGAACTTCTCCTTAGCAGAGTGTTTGCTGTTCTGTGTGTGGCACTTATAGTGCCTGCTGGAAGTGGCTGTTTAGATGTTGATTGGGGTGGAATAGAAGAAGAAATTAGTAAAATAATTAAAAAGAAGGTTAAGTTGGGAGTAGGTACCATCCACATATTAAAGTTGAATGATAATGTGTTAACAATTGATGAAAGAGAGCTTGTAAGGATATTGGTTATTATGGGACGAGTTGTGATTGCAAGATACTGGAAATCGAATATTGAATACAAAATAAATGAATGGTTCAGAGAAGTTTGGAAAATTGCTCTTAATGATAAGTTAACGTGTGATATAAAATTCAGAAA
>JANHZT010003760.1:67912-83460 GCA_032468215.1 Stegonotus admiraltiensis | reverse complement strand
CCAGAAAGTCCAGTTGCCTCTTGAAAAAGCACCTTTGGGACAACTGTGACCTGGATGACTGAGAATCTCTATAGACTCCTCGACCACTTTCTTCATAATATTGCTGCTAGAGCCAAAGCCCAGTTTAAGACCTGCTATCTTCTCCACACTTATTTCATTCATCAGGAACCTTACTTTAATTCATGCATTGTCTACTCAGAATATTTATAAGAGCTAAGAAAATTGCAGGGACTTGTTCAGACAGTCTCCAAGACTGAAAGGAAGAGGGAAAAAAAGTATTTCCACAGGAGTGTGTGTGTGTGTGTGTGTGTGTCTCAAACTGACTTTTCTGCAGCAAGTTACTAAAGCATATATCTGCCACCAAATAATGTATACAGATATGGAAAATTTCCAGAATAAAAATAAAGTAACAAATATTACGACAAAAACTAAACACAAATTTATTTCATTAAAATCTAAGGGTCTCTGATCCCCCTCTGTCACATTAAAATTATATTTGGGTAACCGCGTACACAAGAGCCTGTGGATTTGCACACACAACTTTCAGGAATTTCAGGTTATGAATATTAATCCAGAACTAGTACTATGTCAAAAGTGTTATCACATAATAGCATTTTAGACAAATGTTCCATTCCAGAACAGAATGTTTCTCTGCTAGTTTGTCCACCACATGCATAGATAAATTTACGTAGTCCAGAGGAACAGAACATTTCACGCTTCCCTACTTAATAGGAGTAGGTGCATCTTAATCAGAATTCCAGCCAACCATGGCCTTCTCCAGCAAACCATTTCATCTTTCTCCATCACTGCATATCCAGCACTCCATGGCCATCACTATACTTGTTCCTCGCTGGATTGTTTCTGGTTAGTTACCTTTTGTCTAATATGGCCTTTAGAAAAGAAGCATTTGCAATTTTTGCAAATCTAAGAAACAAAGAAGCTTCTATAGACTCGATTTCTATTTGACATTGGAGGAAATTATGTCAACTTTCCAGAAAAACACTACAGGAAAAGAACCACCCTCCTGACTCACATTGTTCTTGGCGTTGGGCTTCATGCCAATGGTGCCAAATATCTCCTCTCCTGTCTTCACTGTTAGATAGTCTTCCATGTAAAAGACTGTCTGTTTCCAGTGGGTATAGGGAGATTCCGGACCTGAAGGTAATAAGAAAATGAAACTGAACAGAGAGGGCAGCCAGGAGGAATAAAAAAATGTACCCAAATATGTCTCCAACCATGTGCTTGACTTTGTTGACTTTAGATATTTTCCTCCAGATAAACTGAAGTCCTCCAATTATTCTACTTTTCAATCTCTCAATCAGTAAAATCTACAAGAACGCTATAGTGGAAGGATACCGAAGCTCCTAAAAAAACAGACTAGATTAACCTCTTCAATAGTCCTATCTATCAGCAATAGTTTAGTTCAGTGTTACTTAATCTTAGCCACTTTGAGACATGTGGACTTCAATTCCCAGAATTTCCAGCCGATATGGCTGGTTGGGGAATTCTAAGAGTTGAAACCAACTCAATTTAAAATCGCTAAGGTTGAGAAACACAAATCTAGCCTTTCCAGTAGTGCTGCATTATTGTAAAATATTAACTAGTCATATTTTAAAACTGAAAATTCCATTGGTTTAGTTCTATCCTTTACCAGAATATTAACATTTTAACACCCAAACTCCCCCACACTGCATCAAAGTCCCTCCTTGCCAATTTCCCACACTGAGGCAACAAATGCCCTTACTGGTAGAGAATCCAGTTCGCTTGTGGCATCGGGTGAACTCTATGTTGAAATAGGCAACCAAGGCATGGATGTAGTCATTGCGCTTCACTTGGAGACAGAAGGGGGATGTGAAGGTGAGATCTTCCACCTTCACTGTGTAGATGTCTACCTCCTGCCACAGATGAATTGGAAGGAGAGAGAAAACAAGACAGGTTGAAAAAAGTCAACATACCTTCATTATCATCTATTGTTCAAACAACATCTATCATTCTGAAAGCAAGCTCCTGCAGATTGCAAAAGTAGCAATCCTTTAGAGCCCAAACAGTAACATCTGAAAGCCAAATATTTGAAGGCATTCTGAGATGACCTAACATTTGACACAAAAAGTGAACAATCTGTAAAGTTTTTAAGCGTTTATGCATCTGTGTAACCTCACTATGTTCACAGGTAGTCTGCTCTGATCTGGGCCATATGGCAACATATATCAAATCTGATTGCCCCCCCCCCTTTTTTTCTCTGGGGAACAGAAGAGAATACTCCCTTGCTGCTCTTCAGTTCAACAATCTAGTATTTGTTCTTAATCCCCATTTGCCTATTTCTATCATCTTCTCCTGGTTATATGCCAGGGCTCTTCTCTCTTGCCTACAAAGTTCCCAAAAGGGTTGTCTGCATGCATAATCCAAACCAGCAAATGTCACAGAAAGACAAAGCATAGAGAGGCCCTATCAAAAAAACAGGTGAAGAAAAAAAAAAGACAATGTTCCTAATGCAGTGACAGGCACTTACAATCTTTATCCACATGCCACCTAAATACCCAGTAAGATTAAGAAAGATTTAAAATGCTGGATAGTAAATCCTCTGGGTTGGCACCATATTTCCTCTAAATTCTGAAAAGTTCCTGGCATGCCGCTCTGAGCGGCCTTCTTTGGGGATAGCTTAATGTCCCCCTTAATTGGGATCACTGTGCTCGATATTGTTCAATGATTTTTATTGACTGGTCTGAAGATCTACAACAATAGAGAAAGGTGATCAATGCTAAAAGCAACATATGACCAGTGAGCACCTAAATGCCATTTAAGGTAGGGCGTTCATAGCAATGGCGATTAAGAAAAAGGCAGAAAAAGAGAGTACCCAGCCCATCATACCTTGATGAGACAGGCGTTAGTGACCAACTGCTTTGGGTCAACAACGTCCACCAAAGGCTCTTTGATTGCCACGTCTTTGATGCATGACATGTCAAATCCATATACGTTCTCCCACCCTGCAATAAGAAACACAGAGTTTAGAAGGGGTTCAGATTCTGGAAAGCCTTTGCACACTCACCCACTAACAAAGGGAACTATTAAAAAGAATTAAAAAGCAGAGAAAATGTTTTTCCCTTAAAAGAGTCCCTAAGAAATATATTTCCCCCAAATGGATATGGCTCCTTATGTGTTCAAAGGGTCTGGCATCCTTTTTGGGAAAGAACTTGGTACTTACAGTGGATCTTGTAATCTTTGTACTGCCGATCTTCAATAGCAGTGATGTACAGCGTGGCACGGTCTGGGAAAATAAGTCCATCTGGGGTCTGGCACAAAATGGATGGGGGGAAAAATTAGCCACAAAGCAATATAATCCTGGATTATCTAATTTCTTGATTAGAGGAATGGGCAGGGGAGGGACACACAATATACATGTCAGAATTCCTGTTTCTTACAATTATTTATACCCCAACTTTCAGAATAACAATACAGTACTGAAATACCCGAATGGCTTACAAGCAGTATAAATCATTCTAAATAAAAATAAAATAAGGACACTTCTAGGAACCTTCCCACAGTATCATGGGTACTAAGGACGCTGTAAGGAAGAGGGGTAACTTAGAGAAGTTAACACAAGTGTTAATTATGAAAAGTAAAAATGAGTAACTAATCAGGATTCAAACAACATATTCTGACTTCTGCACAAATTACAAAAAGCAATTTATAACTACTGATACATGTCTGAGGTTTGAAACTATAATACATTCTTTAAGTGCAAAACAGGTAACATTCATTCTCAGAGCTTGTCATCCTCAGAGGTCCTTAAGATGGGGGTCAGGAATCTGTAGCCCTCCAGATGTTACTTAAATTCAATCCTTGTTCCCATCCCTACTAACACTGTAATTAGATCTTCAGCAACTTCAGAGGACTACAGATGTCGCAGCGTGTTCTAGTGTAATAATGGTATTCGCATCGATAGAAAAACAACTTCCACTGAAATATACTCCTGAACAAGCTACCGTTTCAGAATGAATGCCAAAGGGGCTGCCATCATAGCCTGAGTGACTACAACAGAAGTGGCTTAAATACTCAGATACTTTTGCTCAATGAAGAAGAATGTTCCATTTGCCTTACTTTGAGAGTCTTTACTTCAGATCAAATCTAATTCTGTATTACAGCCCAGACCAAATAAAACTTATTAAATAAAATGTACACAGCTGCAAGGTAGAATATAAAGAGTAAATTAAAGCATACCAGATAAAATATTAAGTCATACTTGCACTGCTTTTCTATCAGCAACAAACTGGTGTGGAAAAAATGTTTGCAACTTTTACTTGTTCTTCCCTACTATTCCATTAAGAATGAAATTCTAATTATGTTTTATGTTTTGTGATTAACAGCCAAGGACAGATTTTTCATGAAGCATAAATGTACTTGGGAGACCCATAAGGCATAGCACTTTTGAAAACTAAATAGCAGGAAAGAGTATGGTTTATAACAAGGACAGAATTTTTTTTTAAAGACTCTCAGGGAAATAAGTCAGCTTGGGAGCAAAATGTGTTATTATTCTCTTTCCCCATTTTTACCCAAGAAACTGCAGGTGAATTTTTGCCAGAGGTACAAATAATTATTTCTAACATGGTTTTGAAAATGAATCAAGAGTGAACAATCCCCCTGCTATTATAAATGGTGCCCTTCTGTCTTACTGTATTTTTAAAGGAATTAGTACTGTACTGTTCTGAAAGATTAGATGATTTAGGTACTGAATGAGTCTAATGAATCTGACTATAATCCTGAGACTTTACAGGGACAAGGTCACTCTGATATGTTATTTTGGTCAAGAGACTAATAGCTATTATTAGTGATGTGCAAATTTCTGAAATTGAAGTATCTTGTTGTGACCTTGAAATAGCTGTTCTGAGATCAAAACAGCTATTCCATGTGCAAAATGGCCTTCTCCAATTATTCTGGGAGTTTTTTTGAGTTCAAAGTTCTTCACTTCAAACTAGAAATGCTTCCTAGGCTACCAAATAGTTCTTTTGCATTCAAAATGGGATGCTTCAAATTAAAATAAGTTTAAAATCAAAACTTCTGAACACATCTCATCACCATTATCCCACTACACCTTTGCCCTTTTTATCAAATGGAATTTTTCACAATCCAGATTTGAAAATAAGGTAAGGTAGGGCCAGCTTAGATCTAAGCACCAATGGCAGAAATCAAAGATTGAGAGACTTACCAGCCACTTATCCCGGGCGTAGATGACAGTATTGAGCATGGACTCATAGAAGAGACAATAGCCCATCCACTCACTGATAATGATGTCAACCTTTTCCACAGGCAACTCCACTTCCTCCACTTTGCCCTTGATGATGGATACCACTTTAGTGAAGGAAAACCACAATTTAAAATTATGCTTGTAAATCAGTTTGGCAAAGATGATTTCTTCATATTATTGGCTCAGTCAAACCCAGCACTCCTAGTTGTAACTGTTAAGCAATCTCACAGGTTGTTAAGTGGATGGAGTCCCAGGCAAGAAACAGTTACTTCATTAAAGTGGGGGAGACCCTGGGATACCTGGCGCAGGCTGCAGGCAGGTCTCTCCCTACTCAGGAGTTGAAACTCCTCCCTGCTGAAATCCAAGCAGGACTTTAAGCTCCAAACTGAGTCACGTGACCTGCACTGTGCCTTCTCCACCTCCCTGAGGCACCCTGTATTCCGTACCTTACCATGTTAACTTTCTGCTCAGGGACTGAAAATCTTGCTTGGATTTCAGCTTCTCCGTGTTTCTGGGGGTTGGCTGAAAAAGTACTTGCCTAAGGATTTCCGCTCCATGCCAAAATCTAAGCAGGCATGGAACTGAAATTCTTTTGCAAGGAGCTCTTTTATCCAGCCCCCCAAAACATAAGAATCCTCTTGGTAGGTAGCAGCATCTTGCAACCTTCCCTACCAGCTTCCCCAGTGACTTTCTGGGAAAGCCAGCAGAGAAGACTGCAAATCAGGCCCAAAAACAAAGAATGACGTGTGGTCATTCTTCCAAGATGAGTTATTTTTTACGTACACATCTCTAGACAGAATTTTGCCAAACTAAGCATTTTACTATCTGCATCTACAATACATTCTGGGAATTATTAGGGAGGGGGATGGTTTCATCTTCTTTCTTGCACACAAAATATCAGAACTGAGTTGTCTCTTATTCCACCCCACCCCCCACCACTCCCCTGGGAATCCACCTCCTAACTACATTCCATTGCAAAAATCATGATCACATGATCATGGGGTGCTTGGCAGCCAGTTATAAGCACGGATTACTTACCATGGTCAAGTTTGTTGGCTTTGACGATTTTGACAGCATAATCAGAGATACTGGAGCATTCAATCTATTAGTTGAGGGCATAAGTGGGGAGCAGGATGGGAGAATGAAGAGAGGTGTTTTGTAAGCTAACACATTATATTTTTTCTTCCTAAATTAGTAGAAAACTTTGCTGAAAATACATGTGATGAAATGGCACTAAAGAATGCCAAGTGTTAGTATAAAATCAAATGGTGTCTTTCTCTTGCCTGTCATCCCAAATCTTCATAGAAATAAGTAAGACAGATTTATACAACTTTTAATAGCACTAATATAGTGCTAATATTTTTAATATAGAACTCTTAATCTCTATCAGAGATTACCGTTTAGGATTCCAACAAATCCTTTCATCCACTTTGTATCTAATAGACTCCATCACAGAACAGGGGCCAATAGCATATGAGCATTACACTTACTCCAATAACCCGCTTGGCACCAGCCTTGGCTGCAAACATGCAAAGTATTCCTGTGCCACTGCCAACATCCAGGACCACTTTGTCCTTGAAGAGGTGCCGATTGTGAAACATGGAATTTCTGTAGGTCAGAGTGCGGACCTCATCTTTCAGCATTTCCTAAGATGCAGAAAAAAGGCACATCAGGGAACTCCCTCAAAATCTATTTACACCCTCCTCACCAAGATGGACAAGACTGCATCTCATTTTTCATACCCTAAGGCAAAATGAGTGGCAAACAAAATTTAATAAATTAATAAATAACCACATCCCCACCAATTCTCTCACCTCATGGATTCCAAAGTGAGCGTAGGAATCAAAGTAATAATCCTTGGAAGTCATCTCTTCTGCTGTTGGTTTGCTGCTGCTTTCTGGCTGGGTGCACGAGACCTGGTGAAAATACAGAAATGCCCAAGTCATCCCAGGACCCCTTAATATAACTTACAATTTCTCCACTTAATTTCATATTTTTAAAGTAAACATTTAAATATGTACTGCTTAGCTAATAATTTCATATCAGTCAATATGATCTATAGACGCCCGATTAAATGGATTTTAAAAACACTGATACAACAATGTGCTTTTTTAACAATATTCTGTGTGCAAGAGGCAAAACACAACAAACATCTTTTCAGAAGTGTCGATGTATATATACTGTATACAAACAAGTATACTGCTTCTTTTAGAATTACAGTTTTTTACTCTTAGCAAATTCATGCAACTATTACATAGATGATGGCCATAAAGAAAAAAAGAGTATTAGTACCTTAGCTTGTAGAAATTCACACTCATTATCACCCTCTCACAAAATATTTGCAGTTTCTGAAGTAACCCCTTTATTCAATTCAATGGTTTGGGGTTTTTTTATTTCATCAAGGGGAAACCACAGTTCCAATGTCCTTTAGAAAATCTGTTACTGATACTCTTCTTCTGAATATGTCACTGTGCATCTATTTTAATGAGGTTGAATAGTCTACAGATATTGCAAAAACCCCTTCTTCCCAAGAAACCAAATGTTTGGTTTACAAAATCACTCTGCTTGTATCCTAAAGGAGTAGGATTTTGCTTGGTGGAGATTATTAACACATTGAGGAGATACAGGTCAGGGTGGGTTCTTGGAAGATTCATAAGCTGACAATGCAAAGGGTTAAGTGGGACTCATGTCAGAAAGGTGATGGGAGACCTTGCCATTATAATGAGAATTTTAATAGACAATTTGGAGGGTAAGGAAAAAACCACACGCATCTCTTCTATGCCTGAGGTGGTCTCAAGACGCTATTCTATACTTGCTGATTTTAGGGAATGTTCTTTGTGCATGCACTGGGTCTAATTCTCATGTTTAATTTGGTTTACACATGTTCTACTAAGTAGCTTTAAGTCTGTTCTGACTAATGGTAGCACTTTAGGCATAAGCCTGAACCCAAGACCAGTTATCCAGACATTTTAATCAAACATACAATGGAAATTCTTGGACATTTATTTATTTTTGCAGTTTTGTAGGTGGCGGTTGGTGGAACTAACAAATAAAATGAGGGGATAATTCTAAAGATTCTAAACAAATTGGATTCATTTCCAATTTAAGGGAATTTTAAAGGAGGAAATTAATCCCTTTTAACTTCTGGTAAACCAAGTTGAAATTGCTTAGTGGAATTAAGTATTTTATCTTCCTCTAATTAAGATTTCTTAGTCAGAAGAACAGAGAAAGCAGGAAAAAATATAGCTCAAGGCTATGTAAGACAAGCATATATCACTTGAACAGGACATTTTCACAAGTTGCATTTTCAAGCATGTGAAACAGGTTGTAAATTTGGAGGTGGAATTTGAGCCTCTTTAAAAAAAACTTCTAGGGAGAGAAAACTATCACGGACTTGGATTAATATCTTTCACTTATTACTTAAGATTTCAGTCCTAGACAATTGCAACATACTTTAGCCGCTCCCAGTGTTGAGTGACTGAAAGCTATAGTTGATGCAGAGAGCAGATGGCTGAATTCAAGGAAATAGATTGTCACGTAGACGCTAGCAAAGGGTATCAGTATTCAAAATGGGAGGTGTGACTGGATAAGTCCTGCCTCTTTTAATATGCATTGCAAACATGTTTCTATCTCTCTCATACACACAGGTAAAAAGAGGAGTCTTTAATTGCTCCAATCATGTCCATGATTTTCATTTTGTCAACACTGCCCCCCACCCTCTATAGAGTGCATCAATATTCCTATCAATGCAGATCCTCTTTTTTGGGGGGAACCACTAAAAGCCATCTACAAAGTCACATTGAATTCTCACTGGAATTTCCTGGATTAGAACTCAGTCCTTACTCCAGTCTTTTCCAACGTGGTGCCTTTCAGATATATCTATATTTAGTCCTCAATTTACAGGTATAACACAGGCTGCCTTCTTTGCAGCAGTCATTAAGGAAATCCATTGCTCACTATAGGGAATTTTTGCCAAACACTGGAAATAAAAACAAGTTCTTGGCCAAAATGTGAATATAGGATGCTGTAAACGTGGGCCAGTTGCCAAGTGCCCAAAATATAATATTAAGGGGCATTGGAACTTCAGAACTGGGTCATAAGTACCTTTTGGGAGGAGGGGTCCATGGTGATTTCAAACAGTCGCTAACCAACTGATTGTAAGTCAAGGACTACCTATATTTACAACTTCCAATGTTTCTACCCCACATGTCCAATAGGAAAGTTGCAATCCAACCAATTTTGAGGATGTTATCACTAGGGAAAGGCTATTTTATTATCACTCAGTCAGAAGATCCCATCTTAAACAAGATCCAGTCATCTGCTGGCCACTTCAAATAGCTGTGGCTCTTAAATTATTCCTGCTAAGATATTACCTTTTTCATAACCAGAACCCTAAATTTGAAAAGGAGCAGGTGAATCCACTTTTTTCTCTGCATCTAGAAAGGTGTCCGAAAGTCACAAATCTCCAACAAACAGATGGCCTACAAAAAATTCATACCATCTTTTCTGTGTTCCCTGTTCTGTCCTGGCCACTAGTGCCCACTGAGGTTGTCCCGTTGTGTATAAACATTTCACAATGTAGAGTCATTGCCTAGCAGTGTGATATAGTAAGCCCAGCTGATTTAAACCATTTTATAACTAATCCTATACATGTTACTAGACTGCTGGGGGCTACAGATTATACAGAGCAGCATTTCTAAGATAAGATATAGATAATACTAAGTAGCTTCCTCTTTCTATTACTAGCTTAGTTCAATCACCTGCATGGTGTTCCGGAGCATACATGACTGCCAAGATATAGTGCCTTATGAGCACTATATGAGATGGAGGACTGAGTCAAATTATACGAAGTCCTTGGCTGACGTCAGAAAGCTAAACAGAAATGGTTCAATGGGGTGCATTGAGAAAATTCTGCAGGTACAACTGGGAAGTAAAGAAGTGTTTTTGCGGAAGATAATGGCAAATCATGTCCATACTGTTACCAAAACTTCTACACAGGTTCTCTGTGTAATCTCCAAGAATTGAGCTCAACTCAGAGGCTCTTGGCTCTATACAGGCAAGTCCTAGACTTATGATCACAATTGAGCCCAAAATATCTCTTATTGAGACATTTGTTAAATGCATTTTACCCCATTTTATGACTTTTGTGGCCTCAGTTGTTAAGTGAACTACTGTAGTTAAGTTGGTATACCAGTTAAGTGAATCTGACTTCCCCCAGGCTTTGCTTGTCAGAAGGTGGTCACATGACCTTGGGACACAGCCATAGTCATAAATACGAACTAGCATCTGAATTTTGATCACATGATCATGGGGAAGTGGGAAAGGTCGCAACTGTGAAAAATAGTGATAAGTCAATTGTTTCAGTGCCGTGGTAACTTTGAACAATCACTAAATGAACTGTTGTAAGTCGAGGACTACCTGTATTAAATCCTAACAAGCCATAAGAGCACAATATTCCTTTCATCCAGGTTGCTCAAACCTATCTGGAGGGCACCAGACTGGAGAATTTTGTTTTCAAGGTTAAATCCTCAAGGAAGTCAAATTGTTCCCATATTTGCAAAGCTTTAGGCAACCATAGAGATTGTTTTTAATGGAGAAGTTTTATCCTGATCTTTTGATGTTTTATGCTATCCTTAATTGAGTTTTTATAGTTAATACAGCCTTGGGCAAAAAGGGGATTGATAAATATTATAGTAACAGAAAAATGACAACTTGAAATGAAACTCAACAAACAAGCAATATGTCACAACAAATCTGCTCCTCCCCTTAGAGGTTGTCGCAAGACCTCAGCTGTATGGATTCTTTTCCCCAAAGGAGGGGAAAAAACAGGGAGTTAAAGATCAAGTGTCTATTTGGCTAGTCAGATGCTGAACGGAGTGAAGTTCGAACTAAAGTGCACCAGCTCCATTTGATGGGAAAAAAATTTCTGGCTCTGACAGAAATGGATAAAAATTTGCTATTTCAGTCTTCTTAGCACCACCATATAGGAGATCATCTTTTTGTCTCTCCCCTGCCCCCTCCCCTCCCAATGCTCCCAGGGCAATTCTGTCTCATATTCCCACAATGCACAGGAAAGTTTGGCAGGCTTTATCATTAATGGCCTACCTCCTGAGCTGCTCTACCCCCTGAATGTCCCCAGGAGCGGGGAGCTGCAATAAAAGTTAAGGAAAGAATGATTAAGTGCCCCCAATGCAACCAACACCCTGGCTTAGAACCCTCCAGCTCTGCCCCACAAACTCCCTCCAGTATGTCAATGTTGGGCAGTTAACATTTTGTTTAAACTGACCAACATGAGAAAAAGAGGGGGAGAAACCCTGAGGTACAAACCCTTTGCCGATACATCAACCCGAAAATAAGTTTGGGTTTTTTAAAAAAACAAAGATGCAGTGCAAGACAAATATAATTTGATGCCCATTATAATAATTTGTATGTCTGAGATAAATGCTAAAACTTGAAAAGTGGTTATTTAGGAATAGATGCTCATAAAACCTCATGGGACAATACCTGTGCAGCACATCAAAAGTAGCAGCTATGTGAAAATAAAGCAGCTGAGCTAAGTGCAAGGAGTCTGTTTTTTGACCTAACATCCACAACTCCTCCCAAAATATCAAGGAATGCCTAAACATTTCCTACCAACACCCTGAGAAAACAGTAGGAACTGTTTTCCACTTCCAAAAGTAAAAATAAGTGTTGTAGCAAAATACTATTATTTTATTTGCAACTTTATCAATGGATCAAACAAGGATAGGTTCTAGTCAGTTTCCACTAAGACATAAATACCGTGTTTCCCCGAAAATAAGACCCTGTCTTATATTTTTTTGAACCCTGAAATAAGCACTTGGCCTTATTGCCATGCACTCAAAAGCCCGATTGGGCTTATTATTAGGGGATGTCTTATTTTGGGGGAAACAGGGTATATGTCCTTTATATGGGCAGCAGGATGAACAATTTGAAATAAATTATCTAGTCCATATTTTCAACCAGTATGGTTTAATATTCACTGCACACACAAAAAAGGTATGGTCATGAACCCCATTCTTTTCTCATCCTGCACTGTTTAGCCAATCAGACTGAACAGGCACTGCATCATAGGATTAACTGAAGGATACGGACTAAAAGATGCATACAGAAGCAAGAAAGAAGGAACAAGAATGTAAACTAATTCTGTGAAGAAGGGGGCAAAGAACCAGAAAGTAGGTATATTCTACATCTAGAACTTATGGGAAATAGTGTTTAGTTAGTCCTAGCAGTTTGAGAGAAGGGCAGTACATCTAAGCAAAAGCTACAAAAGCAAGGGGATAACTATAGTTGCAATTTTAGCAAAAGGCAGATGCGAGGGGGACTAATGAATGATGCATCACCAAGCCGGCTACACAGTAAGGAAAGATTTGGCCTGAGCTCAACCACATCCAGGGTTGAGCACTAGCCTAGTGTTCATGTACTCAAAGGATATTTACATCTTCTAGCGGAGTCTGTAGGCTCATCCCATTAGCCAGCGTGGTTACAAAATTCTAGGAGAGAGAGAGTAACAAGGGAAAGAATGTCAATTCGGAGCTCAACGGGAACTGATCCGGAGCCTGGATCATTTTAACAACTAAGATTTGGAGAGGGAGTAAGGCAAATAAAAAACTGATAAAAGTTGACCAACAAACAAGGAAGCAATTCTGGGATGTCTTTCTATGTGAGGGGTTAATGGTAGTTTCCTGCTAGGCTTCCAATGGTATCCAGAAAGAACAATTTCCAGAACTGGAAACCAGCATTTAGGATTGCAACAATCTATCTGGAATCATATGTGAGATGGGCAGCTGTATTGTATTAATTGAATAAATAACAGGGCGGACAAATGCAAAATCAGAGAGGAAGTCTTTAGCAGTATGCCCTCTATAGTAAAAATAGGCTAGCACCCCTCTCCCCCAATAATGTAAGCACTTTCTATTCAACTATATCACTAAATAGAACTATAATACACAGAGCAGGGTTGCCTCCAGTCACAAAGAGGCTTTTTATAGGATTATCACAATCCCATGCCAGGAATAGAAAAAAAAGTCATCTGAAATGCCAGCAGAGTTGCTATGCCAGACATCAAGGTTTCAGTTATACACCTATCAAATGGCAGCTCTTTCCACCACCTATTCCCCCTCAGTATGTTCAGATACAGCATTCCAAGATGAATTGAGAAACACAACTGTACTGGAAATAGCTACTTAAACATTCAGAAGGTGAAACAGAATGCAAAAGTTGCATGGGTACATAAGAAATCGCATGGGAGACATCCATTAGGTGATAGGGCCTCCTCATGCGACATTCCTGTTTGGGACCACCTTGTTCCCCACATCCTTAGTAATCTTTATAATTATTTCCATAATACTCTTATAAATTGTCAGCTGACATATATGCAGCAGTTATACCACAAGATGTCAGTACTAGTCTACTCCTCAGAAGGTAAAACTGTAGATTTCTTTTGGTAGCTTAGTGTGAGTTACCTGTGTGCCAAAGCCAAGCATCATCACTACATGCTTTCTAGGTGCAACTACTCTTACATTTGGTTGAAGGAGAATTAAGGCATCCAGTTATCTATTGAGACGATAATCTTCTTTAACAAATGAAGGCAAATATATGTATCCCAGGATAATGTTGCAGGATCCAATCCAGCCTAGAGAGTAGTTCCCTGAAGATGGGCTCCAGCATGTGTACGAAAGCTCGGAATACAAAAACCTCTGGCCCCAGTGACTGACCCAGATTAGATCCTGCAATCTTCTTTAAATTGAAGGAATTGAAAAAGAAGCTAGTAAGTCACTTATTACAGTTTATTTGGATTCCTACATCAAGCAGGGGTTAAACTCAATGGGCTAAATCAGCTTTCAACTCATGAACTTTCAAAGTACTCCCCAATAAGCAATATGTTAAATGCCCAGATCAAGAAGCTTGGTCTAAATGGATCATTTCAATTCTATGGGCTCTATTAAACCAAAAACTAAAGGGCAGTTGGGATTGGGGAACATCTAAAATAGGATGAGCTGGAAGATGGTAACAAGGATACCTTCCCCAGAGTCAACTATTGGGCCCCGTCATTCCCATTCTAGGAAGAAAACCAGCAAATGAAAAGGATCCCCAACAATGGTGTTTCTGTGACAATGTGAGTAGGAGATACTTCAATTTCTCATTTAGGTATACAGTGCATAAAGGTAATTCTTTCCTTCCAACCTTTTTCAACCTCTGTCATCTGCCAATTTAAATAATTCATCCACTCTAGTCTTCTTCCAAAATTTGCAGCTCCTTTAAGTCTATAGACATTGTAACCTCTGATGTCCTAACCTCCCAAGTTCAGTTCCTACTCACTATGAGCTTTGCCTTTCACCCATATCTTACCCCAGCCTCATCCAAGCTTTCTCTGGAGACCCTGGAATCTTACCTGCCCTCAAAAGATCATTGTGCAAATCGTAACACATCAAAGCAGTTCGCCCTAAAAAATTGCCCATTTTATTTATGAGGCTTAGCCTCAGAAATGTTTTCCCATCCATAGTAACCCTACATAAAGTGTTAGGCTACCATAAGATGCAAGAACCCTCCTAGCATAAGGGAACAATGAGCCAGAAGGCAGTAACTCACCACAAGGCATCAGAGATTTTAAGAAAAGATTGGGCAGTACCATTTCTCTGAAATGATACAGGGTTCCCTGCCTGAGCAGAGGGTTGGACTAGAAGGCCCCCACAAGATCCCTTTTCCCACTCTCTTATTCTATATTCTAAATAGGAAAGAGCCTCCTTAGGACAATGAGCACAATGGGCCTGTCAAACTAAAGAGCAACCATCCTGAGGGAAGCAACGGCATTAAGGCCCACCGTTTCCTTTCAGACAAAATTAAGAGGTAAGGGACCACTTCACAAAATCATGGTGGAAACAGGTAACCTTTTACAGGCAAATTTAGGAGGCTGAATAACGGGGGTGCGGTGGAGAAAAGGAACAGATGGGACTGGGCGAAGGAGATTGGTCAGTGGGGGTTGATTCTGTATTTCCACGAGCGGGAAGGATTCGGCAATCCGTAATTTGCCCATATTACGAGGAACCAGCAAGGGCGCCAAGGAGGCAGCGGGGCAGCCCGTCGAAAAAGCCGGAGCGCCGGCGAACAAAGAGTTCACTATCTGCGGCAGCGACGGGGGTCTTTTTCCAGCAGAAGGGAGGGCAACTTAATGGGGGGGGGAGGCTGCTGCTGCTGCTCCTGCACCGAAGGGTCGACGGGCCGCGGCGGGAAAAGCTAATCCACCCGGGGAGCAGGAACCCCACGCGGACGATTAAGGAGGATCCAC
>JANHZT010003760.1:50827-64942 GCA_032468215.1 Stegonotus admiraltiensis | reverse complement strand
TGCATTCTGGACCAGCTGAAGCCTCCGGGTGCTCCTCAAGGGGAGCCCCATGTAGAGAGCATTACAGTAGTCCAGGCTACAATCATTTTTTCAGCTACAATCATTTTTTTTATCGACTGTACTGTCCCTACCTGATGTTTTTACTCTTGGTTTTCTTTCATTACAGGTAGCCCTCAACGTACGGCCACAAATGAACCCAACATTTCTGTTGCTAAGTGGGAAATTTATTAAGTCAGTTTTGCCCCATTTTACAACTTTTCTTGCCACATGTGTTAAGTGAATCACTGTGGTTGTTAAATTAGTAACACCATCGTTAAGTGGGTCCTGTTTCCCCATTGACTTTGCTTGTCAGAAGACAGCAAAACATGACCCCTGCATGGGACACTGCAACCGTCATAATTGTGAGTCAGTTATCCGAAAGCATCCGAAAGTAAACCATGTGACCACGGGGACGCTGCAACCGTCATCAGTGTGGAAAATAAAAAATAAATTTGAAAAATAAATATAAATAAATAAATGGTCATAAGTCACTTATTTCGTTGCTGCTGCAACTTTGAACGGTCACTAAAGTGAACTGTTGTAAGTCGAGGACTACCTGTACTTCCCATCTACCACGCTGTCTTTTTTTACTTCCGGATCTCACCCTGCATTTATATCCCACCTGCTTCATTTTTGGGCCTTTCTTTCGAGTTCCCTTCTACCAAAATCAATTTCCAGGAAGCTTCAATTCTGCTCCCCGCCCGCGTTCTTGTGACGCTTCTCCTTTAAGTCCTTGGAACAACCTCCTGGGCGTGGCTTCGGGGTCTGCGTGGTCTTAGCGGTGGAACTGGGTGGGGGGGATTGGGAGTCCTTAGACTTCGGTTCCCGAGAGGTAAGTGCGAGCGGGCTTCCCCAGAGTTTTCCAAGAGACCGGGGTCCTCCATCCCCTTTAAAGGCCCAAAGAATCTTGCTGGTTGTTGGTTTTCTAATTCACACAACCTTTTTATTCATTCTCAGCTCCTTCCTGCATCCCCGGTTTCTCACGGGACTGAATGCTTCAGTGCTCCTCTGCAAATCTTGTGACGTTGATTTCCCCCTTCGTTGTTATTAGTGTAACCCCTCTCGCAAAACACTCCCCTCCCGAGCAACTGAGAGCCACAAATTTCGTCTCCCCAAATCTGAGATATTTCCCCAGTCCCCCCCCCCACACACTCCCGTTCCTGCTTCCTGCAGCCCCTTAAAGGAACTTAGTTTGCCTGTTCTTTCCTTTGCACGTCACCTTGTCCAAATAAGGGGCCCAGTGTGTCAAACGGGGATGGGAGGGGGAGGCCAAGGTTTCTTTTTAGCCCATTGTCTTAAAGAGTTGCTTTTAATGATTTAGCATTCTTCTTTCCTGGCTGCGCCAAGGAATCTTATAGAGTCTCTTGGCTAACTCCCAAATGAACCCCCTTTGGAAAGCTCCAGGATATAAATCTGTTGCAACCTCTCCCACTGCTAGGAGATTTCCACCATCTTACCCTGTTCCTTCCTTCAGCTGTTGCTGCTACTCCAGACTAAAAGACAAGCATCTCAAAGATCAGGGGTTGGAAGAGCCAGAGGGAGAAAAAAAAATTGGCTTATAATGGTTTAGTACAAGGTAGGCCAGCAGCTGGCTGGGCGAGGTTGCAAGACAGACACATGACATATTTAGGGGTGGGGGTGGGGGCACGTTTAGGTAAAACAAGGAACTAAGATGCAGAGCAGCTCTAAAATGCCACCTGCTGCAATGGTCCTGAGCAGATGTTGGCCTGTCTTTTGACCACATCTTCCTTTCTCTTTCTCCAGGTTAGGCCCTGAAACCCCCTCCCTACCCCCCAAGTCCTCTTGCCCTTGCTTTCGCCCTCTTGAGGCCATGCCACTGACCCGCAGCCTGTCCGTGACCTCCCTCTCTGGGTTGGAGGACTGGGAAGATGAACTTGACCTTGATAATGCCATTCTTTTCGAAGTGGCTTGGGAGGTAGCCAATAAAGGTATGTGATGACTATTTTTAAAGAAGATCTTGGGAAAATGATCAGGTTTCCAAAGTTGGGGGAGGAGAGTATTTGGGAATTGGAAGGCCTGAATTTCTTGTGGGAATATAGCTGGGAACAGGTTCTACAGAGCTATTTGCAAGCCAAAGTATGAGCAGTATTGAAAGAACTGAGACCAGAATTCAAGTATCATTTTGATCATGTGGCCATGTGGATGCTGCAACAGTTGTAAGTGTGAAAAACGGTCATAAGTCACTTTTTTTCAGTGTCATTGTAACTTTGAACAGTCACTAAATGAACTGTTGTAAGTTGAAGACTACCTACAGAAACGAAGAGTTATCTGATCGCTGGTCAAAGACTCTTGATTGAGCAGGTAGTAAAGGATAAGGCCTAATCGACCAGTATGTGGCACTCATTGAATTGTGGAAAGGCATGATATGGAGACAAAAAAATATGGGAAACAGGTTGTCCGTCTCTCTTTTTGAGTGATTGACCAGCATGATTGACCAGCATGCTGAATGTTAAAGCAAAAGGTTTGTATTTTAAAAAACGCACATTTGGGGGGAAAGGAAGTTCATGTAACGTTGCAGTTCCTTCCAAGCAACATTGCTCAGCACTTTAGGAGATCCCTTAGGCCTTTCCCCTCCCTTTGTTGTTCTCAGATCCTCCCATCCATAAATCTTTCATGTATGAGTTACTGCTGTCTGAGATGACTGTACCCTATTATAGTGAACATTTCCAGGGCAGTCCAGTTCAGCAAGCTGGTGTCACTGGGTGTTCATTGAGAAGATCCCCTTCTGGAATCAGCCGCTACACATCTGGAAGTTTAAGGCACTGTGATCCAAAGGACAATGTTTCAGGCTGACTTTTGCTGTAGTAACATGACGGTGTCAAAAAACCAGAAGAGCACTATGTTCCTTAAAAAAGGATAGGGATTCCCAGTAAATCTGAATATCTACCAATGTTACTATAAAACTATTCTCATGCGCTTGCTTTAGGAATAACCGTTTTTGAAGCTAATTAAAGATCTCTCGGCCTGCGTTGAATTTTGAGCATCTGCTGTGCATATTCTTGATGTATACTCAATAATATATCTGTATGTGAAATACATACAACCCCCACCACCACAACCTCACCTGCATAATAAACTTTTTGAAACGTTATTCATTCCTTGAGAAACTGCATCCTTTTAGATACTCAACTACGGGCCAGAATAACTACTTTGAATAGCAGATGGCCAATGAGCCCTACCGTCTTCCCTACCGTCCCAGCCATATAATGAATTTTTTAGTGTATTAAAGATTATTCTACCTGGATTATTTTACCAAGCTCTCTAGAGTAGATCATGCCACCAGTCACCGAACATATGCAGGATGTAGGAAACCCAGGATCCTTTTTAAATAGTCCTGCTTCTAATTCTCAAAACCAGTAAAAAGGGGCTTTTGCCTGTATGCCTTTGAGTAACACTTGATTCCTGGTGAATACCTGCATAAGTCCTTGCAGTTCACTTGGCAACATTTTTTAAAGTGATTTACTATTGCTTTTGTCCTAGGGCTGAAAGAATGACTGGCCTAGTGGCCTATGTCAACCACCTAGCTTCATGCCTAAGACAGGATTAGAACTCATGGTCTACAACAAACCTACAGAATTGTTGGTACATGCAGGGACCCTGGTGGATAATAATTATAAACTAGAATCTGTTTAATGCCGCGAATCCTGCTGAATCCAGTGGCTTTCATTTCCAAGCCAATACAAATGGAATTTGTACTGTCATTTTTGCAAAGGAGAATTGGCTTTTAATCCTTTTTTGAAGGTACATACCTATATGTAAACACACATACTATACACCTATTAGATTTTTAAATGCCACATTTCACTTTAAATACTTTATCACCAGGAATTCACCAGGAATGACCATGTCAGAAAAATATTTTAGTCAACCACTTGTATTTTCAATGAAATGTTGCAGCGTGAAATTCTGCTGGTCAAGCTTTATGTCCCTTAATTTCATACATTTCCTCTGTTTTTAATCTGTCTTCTCAACAAACTATTAGTAGAATGACTTTGTGATCTTTTCCCTCATTTTCTTCCTACATTTAAAAAAAAATCTGCATAGGGCCTTTTCCTGAATTACCACAGGTGTTGCCTGTTTCTTGTCAATGGGTGACATCATTTTGCTACTAAAAATGATGGTCTTCATTGGAATAAGATGATGATACTCAGGGCTATCTCGGCCTCTGAACAAGGTAGATGCCTTGGTTGTTTCCTCAGAAAAGGCTACCTGCATATTTTGTGGCCTATCTCTGTCCTTCGCTCTGTGATCATTTGCAGAACTCTCTCATCACTTATGTCCAAGTAAGTAAGAATAAAGAGGCATAGGGTTTTTTTTTTGCTTCAGGAAAGAATATTTCTTGGAGAAGCCTTGGATCTTCTGAACAGATTGCAAATACAGTCAGTATAGGCTATGTTCACCATGGAATGCAGGATACGAAATCCTGGGGGTATGATGCAGGCACCCAGTGGAGAAATGGGACAGAGTTAATCTTATTGTTTGTTTTCCCCCCTCTGGACCTTTAGTTGACAACTGACTGCAGCTCTAAGGTGAGACTTGGCCTAGAGCTATAGAGAGAGAAGCAATGCCCTGTCATATCTATGTTTGCCTAGTTCTAAAATGCCTTAGAAAAGCGTATCATGTAATTGATGTGTGGTAGGAAGGCCAGCCGGAATTGGTGAGACAATTGCTTGATAGTTGAAGGAAGCATTGAGGACTGTCCTTTTGGGTGGTTTCTGGTAACATCTGTCATCCAAAGCCTAAAGGATATGGATTATGGAATCTGTACAACTTATCTGGATGGCGATTATTGGATAGTATTCATTTTTTGGAAAAGAAGAGACAGAAAAAAAAGTGTTGATCTGCAGACTAACTTTTTCCCTTGTAAGGAATGCTATTCCCAATTCACAAAGTATTTTTTTCCATATTTTTTTCAGAAGTTGCTTTCTGCTTGTCACCAGCACTCCCAACAATCTCATTTGCTCCTAAGAACAATTTCATTTGCTCCTAAGGAGTAGTGAAAAGACCCTACATCAATTTAAAAAACTAAGAATATTTTTATTTTTATTGTGAGTGTATTTCAACTTTCCCTGAGTTCTTAAGAGAGCTTCCTTCCTTAACTTTGTGCCCACATCAAGAACTCTGTAAATTAGGCTGGCTAGAGCATATAAATGCAATTCCAGCCAAGGAGATATGGCAACAAAACCTGGATTATTGATGAATGTTTTATCTAGATCAGTCCAGATAAAGGTCTCATAAATCTTGAAGAATAGCATACAAGGTGAAAGATCAATTTGTCTGGAAGAGAGAGTTGTTGTTTCATTTGAGGGCAAGCAGTTTCTGATGTTTGAGGGCAGCATCTCAAGAAAAGTCTCTGAAAACGAATTTAATCTGGTCTTACAAATGAAGGCAAATGTACATGTCCCAGTATAATGTTGCAGAATCCAATCTGGGTCGGTCACCAGGACCAGTGGTTTTGTCTTCTGAGCTTTCTGACTCCTACTAGAGCCCATCTTCAGGGAACTTCTTTCTAGCAGAGTATGGGTTAGTTAATCTGGTCTTTTTCATTGTTGTGCTGTTAAGAGTGTTTGACATCTTATGGACTTTGAGAGGGCAGGTTCCTGCCTTGCGTTGCTTACAACATAAAATCTAGTATACTGAACCAACAGAGGAAGGAGAGAGTAGTGAGGCAATCAGGAAGCAAGATATGATTGTTTCTAAGCCATGTGCTTACTTTTTGTTACAGAGTGAGTAATAGAAGAGTAACTTACTAATTGGGAGCCTTGCTTAACATTTTTAGAAGAGTGTTTAGGGTTGCAGTGTGGGTAGGAGAACAATGTGCTATTAGGGATTTGAGTTAGTTTAAGGTATTTTTGGGTTTTTTCCTCAGGAGAGTTGCAGGATATTTCTTCTCAATGATACATTTGAGAGAGATTTATAGGGACCCAGAAAAAGATTTCAAAAGCTATGAACTGGCTATTGTTCCTTCCAGAAAATATCAAGGTTAAAGGATTGTGCCAAGGACTTCATGGAAAATACTTCGTTTTTCATTTTCTTGTTTCTGAGAGCAAATCCATTGCAAAATGCAAAATGCCCATTCTCTTTCTAGCTAGTTCTGCTATAATAAAGAAAAGATCTCATCAATTGAACCCATTAAAGGATTCTTCCCCAGCCTAAGTATGCTCCAGAAGTACAGACTTCAACTCCTAAGTTTCCCAAATAGCATGGTGACTGTTAAATTTTGGGAGAAGTGGACACATATATAGGGCACCCAAGCTGGAAAGACTGCCTTAATGATTATTTGGGTAAATCTTTCTAAATGCACACAGTTCCTCAGCAATAAGACATTACTGTTTATTCACGATTCTAAACCTTCATCTCTAGGCACAGTCCAAGCTCTGTTTGGTTTCATTGCAACGTTTCAGGTTCTTGTGTTCCACAGTGCTATTTCCTAATCGCTCTTCCCTCATAGAATATTCATGTGAGTGTTTTTATTGCTTTTCCTGTAAAACTCCCTGTTTGGAAGAGGAAGCAAAGAGCCAAGATTCTTAGGCTCCTCAAGAGGGGAGGAGAATTTAGTTGAGGGAGCCAGGGTCCTTGAGAGTAAAGTAAATACAGTGGTTTGTAAGTGATGACTGGGTTTGCCTGCTTCCCAGGAAGGGAGTTGGAGTCCAGCCACTTAGAGGAGATTGAATATATGAAGAAAGATCTTTTAGCTGAGTTGTATAGCATAAGACAGACACCCACACACACACAGAGAGGGAGGGAGACAAAAGGCTAAGAACTCAGTTCCTCTTGCAGCAATCTTCTGTGCTGGGTATGACTGATAACAGGCTGCCTGCTTCCATAATCCATCTGCTTTTATGTGGGGTGCAGGTATGACAAAACCATGGTTTGTTAGAGGAATGGAACATAAAGAATTTTAATTTGATCATAAGATTTAATTTTTGCTTTCTGGTGAAATATTGGTCATTTTAGCTGGATCTGTCAAGTGTCTAAAAAATACAATGTTAAAATAAAAGTATAAAACAATTGCACATGAAGCAGAGCAGGGGTGGGCTCCTGGGGTTCATCAGGGTTCGAGCGATCATCTAGCCAAGGATCGCTGAGGTTCGGTGAACCCCCAAATGCCACCTCTGGCCAGCCACTCCCCTCCACATGGCCCATTCATCATTCCAGGTGAGTGCAGGGGCCGCACGGAGGATCTGGGAGGGCAAAAAACGGGCCTACCAGAGGTTCCAGAAGCCCAGAAACAGGCCTGTTTCCAGCCTCCGGAGGGCCTCTGGACCCCGAGGGGAGCTGTTTTCGCCCTCCCAGAGGCTCAAAAAAAGTCTCCGGAGCCGTGGTGCAGGCAGTCAACTATGCCAAGCCGACCCAGCAACAGGGCAACGAACCCATTGCTAAAGGACCTGAAGCCCACCCCTGAAGCAGAATCATAAATATGATATTAAGTGAACTTCTCTGGGAAATCTATTTTGTAATTAGAGTGTCATAAGTCACTAAAAGGCCAAACCAATCTCCTTGATACTCTCTACCACTTTGCTCATTTGGGAAGGTCTCATAGAAATAGAAAGCCCTTTAAAAGGAATCTGGAAACAGACTTATCAGCAGAGATTTTAACAAATACCCCTCAGTGCAATGGAATAAAAATGGGACGCAGTCACAAAGACTCACCAATAACTTGTACAAATTAGATGGATTTCCAAATTGTTTTTAGAAGTTTTATACATTTAGTTCATTTCAGTTACTTAAACAGCCATTGGGGCCAATAGCCAACAACAGACCAGTTTCCCATGCATTAATCAGTTATTTTTAATGCCATATTTAGTTTGTTAAGAATGCTGTAATTCAGCTTTGATCAGCTTACCTTGATCTTCACCTGATAAGTGGGTGACTACAATTCCTAGAATTCCTCAGCAGCATAGTTAAAAACATTGCATTAGCAAAATTTCCAGTAATTTAAGAGGGATTGTATGAAAAAATATACTACTTTATCTGTGCTGGAGCCACCGCTGATGAATTTTATATTTAGAGTCAAGTAAGCATAAACAAATCAAATACTGAAATCTCTACGTTCTTAGATTTATTTTAAACAAGTTTATATTGCTTGTCACATATTCAGGATGTGTTAGCTTATCTATACAATGTAGAAGAATAAATTACATTAAATAAATCTATTAGAGCAGATTTTCCCAACTTTGGCAACTTTAAGATGTATGGACTTCAACTTCCAGAATTCCCCAGCCAGCAAAGTTGTATTACCAGCAAATTTACATTGCTTTAAAGCTTCTTGATTAAGGTGGGGTGCTTAGGATAATTTACAAGCTTGCAAGGAAAAAACAAATACCTTATTCTTTCTTCTTTTAGTTGGTGGGATCTTCACTGTTATCCAAACTAAAGCCAAGATTACACTGGATGAATGGGGCGAGAATTACTTCCTGATTGGACCTTACCTGGAATTGAATGTGCGCACACAGGTGGAGCTGATAGAACCTCCCAACCCTGCAATTCGCCGAACCATTGACTCCATGAATTCAAAAGGATGTAAAGTAAGGGACTGTAGGATAAGGAGAAGAAAAATGTGTGGGACTTGGGCCTCAGTGGGCTTAATTCTCATAAACAATTCCTTGCCTCTATTAGGGAGGAAAATTTATGGATACATTGGTACACCATGAATATTCAATTCAGTTCATTGCAATTCTAGTTTAAAAGGGATATCAGATAGCTGGTGATAGATAAAAGCTCTACTTTTAGGCTGCGAAGAAAGAATTTCAAATCAGAGGAGACTAGAGATTAATAATTTTGTCTCTGTGGAATCTACATAGATGCATATCCAGCTTGCTGTTTCCTCTTGGACTAACCAACATAATGCCAAGCATGGAAAAGATGTAAAAATGATAAGCTGGAGGAATGAAGGCATTATAAGAAAAGTACAGTTAGTTCTTGACTTACAACCACAATTGAGCCCAAACTTTCTGTTGCTGAGACATTTGTTTACTGAATTTTGCCCCATTTTATGACCTTTCTTGCATTTGTTAAATTAGTAACATGATTGTAAAGTGAATCTGGCTTCCCTATTGACTTTCCTTGTTGGAAAGTTGCAAAATGTGATCACATGACTCAGGGACACTGCAACCATCATAAATGTGAGTTATCTTGCAAAGCATCTGAATTTTGATCACGTGACCATGGGGATGCTGCAGTGGTCATAAGTATGAAAAATAGTCATGTCACTTTTTTCAGTGCCATTGTAACTTTGAATGGTCACTAAATGAACTGTTATAAGTCGAGGACTACCTGCAGTTTGTAATACCATCATTATATTTTTATATTCTCACAAACAGTCCTTGCAAACTGTATGCATACATTATTTCATACATTTCTCTTTGTTCTTTAAACTTCTTGCTCTCCATCCAGCCATATCTTTCTTGGTGTTCCTCTCATTCCATTCACTCTTTCTTCATATCTTTCTTTGCCAGTGTGACCCCTATTAATTTCTCCTACATGACCAAGGTATCTCAATGTGTATTTTTCCTAGAGGTCTCTCTCTTATATTTGATTCATCCATTCAGCCCTGATTGATTTTTGACTGTATTAAGAACTCCATTCTTTTTTTCCCACCAAGTTTTTTATTTTTTATTTTTTTATAAACATATCAATGAGTGAACAGTGTGGTACCTAGGTGTCATACATTTTAGTACAAATAAAATAATATCATATTTATTATATTTGATAAGCTTATATAGTTCTAATAGTACACATATTCATGTTGAGTTATAACCTTCCATTATTTAGTTATATTTCAATGTTATTTTTATGCCAATCGCCGTATTATTCAAGCATACTTAATAATACCATTGTTCAAGTTCTGCTTTCCCCTCTTGTTATTACTTCACCTTACTATATAAAAAATGCGTATTCCATTAATCCCCCTCTCTCTAGTTTCCATCCCTATTCTAACCTTTAATTATGCCACTATTATATTTAAAAATATTCTCTTACTGTCCATCATTTCTTGCCCTCTTTAAAGCTTTAATTGTTCGTTTCTTAGCTTGCCTCCCATATTCCTCTCTTGGATCTTTATCTTGATCTGTTTCCACATCTTGACCAATCATTTTAAACATTTCGCCCTTCTCTGCCATTTTCCATTGTCTAATTTTCCAAATATCTACTCTTGCCCCCATCTCTCTTCCAAAAAAGTCTTCCTGCAACTCCAGTTCTTTTTTCAATTCCCTTAAAATACTCTCTCCTTGGCTTATTTCATCAGTCATTATTAATTTTGTTGTTATCTTCTTCTTGTCATCTTGTTTTATTTGTTGGTTTATCTGTTCTGTTTTTTTCATCTACTCTTTCAATTGGCTTCTCCTCTTCCTGAGCATCTTGGTCACTCCTTGTCCTTTGTATCATGTTCTCCAGCTTTCCATATATGCTCTGTATTTTATTCATAATCTCCTTGTAGCTTCTTGTCAAAGTATCCTTAATACTTTGAATTATCGACACCATTTCTTCCCACATTCCACTTACTTCTTGCTGGTGGAGCATCTCATTTATTTTTATTTTTTCCCTCTTTTGTCCAATAATCCAAAAACCATATATTCAAACCAAAGTCAGTTCTCAAAAGTTCAATATTCATAAATCTTTACAAAGCTGATCAACCTATTCCTCTGGATAGTCCCAAACTTTTTTCCAGAACCTTCATAAGTCCCTCTATAAATTCAGCTTTGTGTTGTAGCCTTCAGGCGTCACTTTAATAATAATGTCTTTCTTATTCTCATGTTTAAATCTCCAATAGCCAAGTATTTCCAGGATTTTGGGAATATGTTATGTCTTCCTTTTGTCAGCAGCTGGCACTCTTAAATCAAATTTCAATATTAACCAGTTTTATCCAAAATATAAATGTTAGTTTTTTAAATAGTTCCAGCATTTTGAAATGCCTATCCGAAACAATGCTTGTCCAATTTAGAAATCCAATTTTCTGTATTTTTAAAGGTTTTTGCCTTTCTCCCTTTGATTCTTTTTCCTTCAATTTTGAAATTCTTCTCAAAATGTTAAATCACTGCTTTTAAAAATAGCAGTGAGCCTCTCTTTTCCTGGATATTCTTTTGGGGTTGAGTTTTAAATAAAAAGGATTCTTCTCACCCAGTCCCAGACACTGTTCACCGACTCCGCTCCAGTCAGTTCTTAGGTGTTTCTCAGCTGTCCCAGCATCGTGGCGCCATCTTTAGGCTGCCTCTTCCCCTCGCAGTGGCATAGAGGAAAAAAAGCCCGGGGTTCAGCAAGAGAGTTGCAATGTCTCCCGTGACCTCTCAGGGTGCCCCTCCTTAGCTTCTCCGCCCCTACAAGGCAGCTTTGGCTCCTCTCAGAGCCCACTAACAGGGAGAACTCCACAGAGGGAACGCAGAAACCCCTTCCCTGTGTCTGATATCACCGCAACATCAGCCGGAAGTCTCTAAGAGAACTCCATCCTGTTGCTTCCCTTCTGACATATTCAACTTTTATTTCCATGTAAAATGTAGGCAGAAATCTACATTAATACACATCCATTTTATGTCTTTCAACAGACACTCTCATAATAGACCATATACAGTATATTTTTTTTAACATTTGTACATCTTAAAATTTGTCCATTTCTCTATATTTAACAAACATAATAGATACAAATTCATCCATGTTTTTCCCTTTCTGAATAATTTACAAATGTTCATTTTTGTTGTCAAATGTAAGTACTTTGATTTCTGATAGCAATAACACTTAGACTTATATACCATTTCACAGTGCTTTACAGCCCTCCCTAAGCAGTTTACAGAGTCAGCATATTGCCCCCAACAATCTGGGTCCTCATTTTACTGACTTCAGAAGGATAGAAGGCTGAGTCAACTTTGAGCCTGGTGAGATTCCCAGTTTGCCAGATTGCAGGCAGGCAGCAGAAGTAGACTGCAGTACTGCACTCTAACCACTGCACCACCTCGGCTCTGATAGAGTGTTTAGAGCCGTAGTTCTTATTGTATCATATACTCTGTCTAATATTTGTTGGAAATCATTTGTGCACACAAAAATGCACATATATTCATGTCCCCAAACTACCCAACTATAATAATAATTTTAAACATCCATGAATGCATTAAGCAATCAAGGGGAGGTCACCCATTCTTGTCTTACTTCCTGTTTAGTATTGAATCATTACTTAAGAATTTGGTTATAAAATTACAGTTGGGCAATCAACCTTCCTATTTTATAATTTCATGTTTTTACTATTTGCTCCTGTTACATTCCAAGTTACAGTGTTACAATCATTGACCACCATTGGATGAACCCATGTATATTGATCTCTACCATCCAAATTTTGATCAATCCAGATTTTTAGATACAGTAATACTTTTTAATAAGTTGAAAAAGATGTAGACCATGTTTCCTTGTGAGTCAGACCATGTCACATGCTTACAGTATAGAAACCTATGATCAGTTTTGTAATATGTTGGCCAGTCTAACAGACACTTCCTTGTAAACCAATACAGCTAGTCCTCAACTTATGACCACAGTTGAGCCCAAAAGTTCTGTTGTTAAGTGAGACATTTGTTAAATGAATTTTGCTCCATTTTACATATACCTTTGATACATTGAAAAAGACAAGAAGACAAAAAGAAATGATTCATAGTTAAATAAATTAGAATTAAGATCACATGAAGTGTTAATACCACTTTATAATGCCTTGCTAAGACCACACTTAGAATATTGCATCCAGTTTTGGTTGCCATGATGTAAAAAAGATGTCGAGACTCTAGAAAGATGCAGAGAAGAGCAACAAAGATGATTAGGTGACTGGAGGCTAAAACATATGAAGAACGGTTGCAGGAACTAGGTATGTCTAGTTTAATGAAAAGAAGAACTAGGGGTGACATGACAGCAGTGTTCAATATCTCGGGGGTTGCCACAAAGAAGAGGGCGCCAAGCTATTCCCCAAATCACCTGAAGGCAGGACAAGAAGCAATGAATTGAAACTAATCAAGGAGAGAAGCAATCTAGAAATGAGAACTTTCCTGACAACAATTAATCAGTGGAATGACTTGCCTCTAAAAGTTGTGGATGCTCCAACACTGGAAGTTTTAAAGAAGAGATTGGACAACCATTTCTCTGAAATGGTATAGGGTTTCCTGAGCAGTGGGACACCAGGTTTCCTCAGCAGGGAATTGTACTAGAAGACCTCCAAGGTCCCTTCCAACTCTGTTATTCTGTTAATTAAATGGGACCTCCATCAATGGGAGAAATGGGGCCAGATTATGAGAGAGGTGAAAACTTTGCTTAAAGACTGCTTAGAAGCCTCAATTTTCCTTCAGCCGGCAAAGATGCCTTGGTCTTTTGCAATTGGACTATTTTGCACCTGAACACCTTAACATACTTTGAAAGAAGCTGAGGAAGTCACAATTGCCCTGCTAGTTCTTTTCGCAGGTCTAGGACTGTGGAGGTTCTGCCCAGGTAAAGGCATCCTACAGAGGTTTTAATCATCTTCTCCCTCAAAGTAAAAGGAACATTCTCCATCTCTAGACCATCTTCGGTGGGGTGACTCTAAACATTTCTGCCTGTTGGTGGGCCAGTATTTTTCATCTTTACATCAAGAGAAGTTTGGGGTTCCCACATGAGAGGATTAGAAAGAAATGTTATTTGTCTAATTTGTTTTTACTTCTTCTCAACATCCAAATCCATGAAGATACGGCATGAAAATGGAGATCCCACTCAAATCCGTGGCTCCTGAAAGGCTGCAAAATGTTTTTAGGAAATTTGAGGTAAATTTATGCTACAGGCCGTTATTCTACAGACCTCAAAATTGCATTACTGTGATGCAACCGACAAGTATGGGAAATATTTGCATGGGAAAGCATCTTCTTTCAAGGTGCAGGTGTAGAAGAAAGGGGAATCTGTAGTCTTCTAAAGTTGTTGAACTCCAAACTCAATGACTTGGACGAGGGGATAGATGGGAAACTCATCAGATTTGCAGACGATGCCAAGCTAGCAGGAATAGCCAACACTCCGGAAGATAGGCTTAAGATACAGAAGGATCTTGACAGACTTGAACATTGG
>JANHZT010003760.1:7448-18566 GCA_032468215.1 Stegonotus admiraltiensis | reverse complement strand
TGAAACGGAGATGAGCACCGCCCCCTAGAGTCAGGAACAACTAGCACATATGTGCGAAGGGAACCTTTACCTTTACCAATGACACACATCCTATGACATCTTTGTGTAAAAGCAGCATCTCAAGTCTGTGCATTACAATGTACATTAATGGCACTATTCACATTGTGAGGGACTTGTTGGTCCCCACTACAAAAATCCATGATTACTGATCAGGAAGAGAAGTTCATTTTGAAAGGACTTCTGAGTGAATATAGAAAGAAACTGCAACAGTTGTCTGCAGGATGTTTTCAAAAAAGTCAAGCTGTGTTTTTTTTATGAGTGAGGCCATGGCAGCCAGCTTCTTGACTAATTTAACCACATCCTGCAGACATTCCTGGTCTGTATGGTTTGAACACAGAAAAGAAGCCCCAGCTTCAAGACGTAGCTCCTCAGTAGACAAACTACTTGTAAAGTTGAAGAGTCGCTATCAGCAAGTGTGTTTATAGGCACTCCTCGACTTACAACCATTTGTTTAGCAAATGGTTTGTTTGTTTGTTCAAAGTTATGACATCAAAAGAAGGGACTTTTAACAGATATTCATTCACAAAGCCATCGTAGCATCCCATCATATGATTAAAATTCGGGGGCTTGGCAACCGGCATGTATTTACAATGGTTGCAGTGTCCCGGGGTCACATGATCGCCATTTGCAATCTTCTCAGTTGGTTTCCAAGAAGAAAAGTCAACGGGGGAACCCAGATTCGTCCTTAATCTTAAAGGGCCTGGTCTCCACCCCAAATATAGCAGTGTTGATTTGCATGTTTCACTTAACAGCTCTGACAAAAGAGGTAAAATTGGGTGCAAAGTCATTTAATAACTGCCTTGCTCAGCAATGGAAATTCCCATCTCAATTATGCTTGTAAATTGTGGACTTCCTCTATTTAAAACCATGTGCAAAGTTTGCATCTCACGTATTTTGGCTATGTCATGCGGAGGAATTCACTTGAAAAAGCAATTATGCTTGCAAGAGTTAGGAGTAAAAGGAAACCAGTCTGCCAAAGGACACAGTGGATGGACACCATCAAATGGTGACCAGTCAGAGCATAGTTATAGTGCAAGATCAGAAGACATGGTGAGCCTTGGCCCATAGAATCGCTTAGGGCCCGGTTATTTATGAGACCGCATTCTGCCGCCAATAGCCTCCCACAGGCCAGTTCGCTCGCACAGAGAGGGGCTCCTCAGGATGCCGTCGGCCAGACAATGTCGGCTGGTGACCCCCAGGGGGAGAGCCTTCTCTGTGGCGGCACCCACTCTCTGGAACGAACTACCCCTGGGGATATGTATGATCCCGGACCTTCGGACTTTTCATCGGGCCCTTAAGACACATCTGTTTCATCTAGCTGGGCTGGCCTAAATTCCCATCTCTCGGTTTTATTTTTATTTGATTTTAATTAGGGTGTTTTTAAATTGCAGGCCAAAATTATTTAATTGTTTTTTAATTGTTTTTTAATTTTTGTATCTTTCCTTTTATTCTGGCTGTTCACCACCCTGAGTCCTGTTGGAGAAGGGCGGTATAAAAATCAAAATAAATAAAATAAATAAGAGTCGGACGCAGCTGAATGAATAGTATCATTACCATTATCAACCATTATCACCATCATCATGTAAAATCATAATATGTTTTGTAGTATTTCTGGTCTAAACCCAGTCTCTGGGATTTGCAAACCATGGTTTGTGGCTTAGTATATTGCGCGAATTTAGGCAACTGTGATTTGCTCGACAAACCATAACATGTTACTTGAGCTTAGCTGCCATCAACAATACTGCATAGTTGGACTGCCTTGCTGTGAAACTTTTTCCCTATTCTATTTTAGGACAAGTCCCAGCATCTTGTAACTAAGGTCCATCCAGGCCCACCTTCTCATTTACCCCCCTTTCCCCATTGAATCCCCCCCCACAAATGTTCTGTCTTTTCAAATTCCAACAGAATCCATGTTGTTTTTGATGTCAAAAATTACTTGTTGCAATGTTTCTTAAGCTCAGCAACATTAAGAGATGGGGACTTCAACTCCCAGAATTCCCCAGCCAGTATGAGAGGCCGTTGTGGAGGTTGAGAAACACTGGATAAGAATAAGATCAAAAACTACATTTATTTTTGTGTTTTGTTTAAAAAGAGAGAAAAATTAACTTGTGACTTATGGGTTTGAAGATTAGAAAGGACAGCTTATGGAAAGAAGAAAATTATGATGCAACTTTAGAGAGAAGGGGGGCATAACATAAATGTGTTTATAATTGCTGAAGAAGATCAGGAGCCGCTTTTCTAAAAATTTCTATTTTCTTTTTTCACTACTTCTTATTTTTCTTTATTGTCTTTTCTTTCTTATACGGTTCTTTGAATCCATGTTGTTTTCCTGATAGGCTTTGCATGTTGTGCTGGACATGAAGCTGTGGTGTCTCATCACCATGACTCAGCATCAAGCAGAGCTGTAAAATGGAGGGAGGGGGAGCTAAGATCTACGTGCAAAACTCTCAGTCCTCCCATTCAATCAAGAAACTTGTTCGGACTAGATTAACTGGCGTCAAAACATTCGAGGCACCCAGCTCCATCTTCAATTAGTGCCTCTCCCTAAAATCCTGTATCAGCCTGCTGTCCATCAGTAGCTAGCCTCCACTGAATTTCCAGAGCCTGGGAAACTACAGGAGACTGCAGGAGAAGCCCTTAATGGGACAACCCGCCACAGTCAATTCACCACCGCCAATTCGCTGCGACCAACTCACCACAGCCAACTTGCCACAGGACAATTCGCTGTGGGACAATTCAACAATTCAATTTAATTATTTAAAATAATTTAAAAACTATTTTAATTTTTGTCACTCATTTTGTCCCTCCTTTGGCATCCTTCTTTTAATGATTCTATTCTACTATTTCTTCGATATAAGTGTAACTCTTGTCCCGTGGCAAACTGTCCCGCAGCGAGTTGGCAATGGCGAGTTGGCCACACCAAGTTGGCTGCACATTGACCCTTGAGGGAATGTAATTTCTTCTCCTCCTCCCACCCTCAGCACACATGTGCACATATTAACCCTTTCTGTTCATAAGTTGATCCGTCAGCAAAGGCCACAACCTGGACCCAAGGCGTAGAAGTTATTAATTGCTAATTAAAAGCCACTAATGGCCCTGCAGCTTGCTGAATTAGAGCGTTCCACTTTCATGGTTAGGCCTCTATAGCCTTAATTAGACTTCTTAATCGATGACATCATTTTGAGTTGCAACCCGTTATCTCCCCACCCTCTGGTTTAATCTCCAAGGACCGGGTATTTTGCTGTGGCAAGGAAAAAACACTGCTGACGGCAGTTCGGCTTTGGTGGTTTGCAAATGGCACACTCAGCCAATGGATTTGCTGAGACAACTGGTGGCATGGAAGAGAGATACGAGGTCTTTCCACTGCCTTTATGTCTATCTTTGCATGTCCTAAAGATCTTAGAAGTCTATCTATTGGAAAGAAGTCAGCTTCTTCAGATAATAAAGGCAGTTTCCCCTTTTCCTTAAACCAGTTTTTAAAGGAGGAGATGAATTGTGTTTATGGAATATCCTGAAACAAAAATCAGCAAGCTACATTTTCACTTAGCCTGTTGCGAGGACTTAAATGTCATGCGTTCATAATTCAAAAAATTAGGTTGAATAAACCTTGTGTAAATTGATCAGGTATTGTAAGCAGAATATGCAAACTCAGCCAAAGGAGACCAGTTACCAGCTTGGACCTTGTGTTTTAGTTACTAATCATTTGGTGAAAGGTGAATATTTACTCTAAGGATCTTTGTTCATATTCTGTAGCTGACTGTAGAACTTTTCATCTTACTGAAGTTGTTAAAATTATGCCAGATAAGCCTTTCTTACACAGCTCTTCAGTATTTTTATGTTTTTGATACCCTGCCTTTCTACTCAAGATAGTACTCAAGATGGCTAGCAAAGTAATGGCTGGGCTCAATCTGCCCATTTCCAAATCAAAGAGGTTTGCTTCAAAAGTTTGTTTCCTGGCCTCATATCCTGTCATATCCAAGCAGAAGCTCCAAATAGGTCAAAATGTTGATATAATGGATGATTTCTGTAATGCTGCCTTTTTATCCTCCTATCCACATTTTTATCCTCCTAAGACCAGGGTTGCCCCACCCATGCAGAGAAAAAGATAGTGACTAAGAAAACAGTGAGCTGTAAGTTGGCTAAGGGGTTGTGGAAGTAGAGTCACTGTATGTTCTCCCAAGTGAGATCCACGTTAATTCCAATTGTGCCATTGTTCACGTCCAGAACTCTGATGTCTCTTCCAATTGAAGGCCAGCATGCAAAATCTCTTAGAAGCTATTCAGAAAGATAGCATGGAGAAAATAGGGAAGAGCATAAGCCATAATTTAATTATGGTAGGATATGGAACGATAGTCAGAAGTAGTACCAGTCAGGTAAACCAAATGAGAGTGGAGGGCTGGATCTTTGCATTGCCCAGATTGCTCTTCATTAAAACCATCTGTCTTGACACATCTTCTTGTCATTGAGGTTCAAAGAATGAAAAATTTGAGGCTTGAAGTCTTCAGGTTCTCTATCCAGTAGAGGGTGGGAAGCATCTGGCCTGTGAAATTAATCTGGTTGGCCTCATTGGAACAAGGTGTCTTCCCAACAAGTCTTAATTGTAAAGAAGCATAGGGAATTAAAATAACGTTATCATCTAAATCTCAGGATATGCTGCTCAATTCAGAACAGAAGACAATCAAATGCCTAGAATGCAAAAAAGGGTCAATGTTTAAGAAGACTGAATGTACATAGGATATACCTTTTCTTTGTTGCTTAGTGAATAGTTAACAGCAGTCTTCCCATAGATGTAGGGCTGCCAGAGGGAAGAAGGCATTAATTTATTCTCCAAAACACCTGAGGGCAGGATAAGAAGCAATGGGTGGAAGTTCATCAGAAGGAGATCCAACCTGGAAATAAGGACGAATTTTCTGATAGTAAGAACTATTAAGCAAGAGTTTGGCTCTTAGAGTTTTGGGTACTCCATCACTGGATGTTTTCACAAAAGACTGGACACCATTTGTCTAAGATGATATCAAGACTTTGGGCAGGAAGTTGGAGAAGATCTCCAAGGTCCCTTCTAGCCTCATTATTCTATGATACTATGAAATTAGAAGTTTCTTCTTTCAATTGCTATCATTTCTTTCTTTCTGTATTTTTGTTTTTCACTTTCACTGTTCTCTTTATTCTGTATTCATGGGGCGTGATGGCTCAGCAGCTAAAGACACTGATCTTGTCAGCTGGAAAGGTGACAGCTCGAGTTTGAGACCTGAGCACGTGTGATGCGGTGAGCTTCCATTATTACCCAGCTCCTGTCCACCTAGAGTTCGAAAGCGTGCAAAATGCAGGGAAATAAATAGGTGGAAGGTAACAGTGTTCCATGCTCTTGGCAGATAGTTATGCTGGCCAGATGACCATGGAAGTGTCTTCAGACAATGCTGGTTCCCTCAGCTAAAAAACAGAGATAAACACTGCCCCCTAGAGTCAGACACAACTGGACACGAAAAATCTTTAACTTTTTATTCTATATTCAGTAGTATTATCTTTATGTTCTCTTTAAAATTGTCTAATAAAAATTAATATATAAAAAACAAGGAAGAAAATTCAGGTAGTCCTTGACTTACAATCACATTTGAACCCAAAATTTCTGTTGCTAAGTGAAACATTTGTTAAGTGATTTTTGCCCCAATTTAAGACCTTTTTTTGCCACAGTTCTTAAGTGAATCACTGCAGTTGTTAAGGTAATCACATGGTTGTTAAGTGAATATGGCTTGCTCACTGACTTTACTTGCCAGGTCGCAAAAACGGATCACATAATTCTGCGACACTGCAACTGTCATAAATATGAATCAGTTTGACAAGTTTGACAAATTTTGATCACATGACCATGGGGATGCTGCAATGGCCGTAAGTGTGGAAAAACAGTCATAAGTCACTTTTTAAGTGCTGTTGTAACTTTGAACAGTCGCTAAATGAACTGTTGTAAGTCAAGGACTACCTATACTTACAGGCCACAGATATTCCAGCAAGTTTTCTGACCTAACAGTTTTTGAAGTTTCCTGTCTTCAAATGAAGTCTGTCTTGTAGTGACTCACAAGACAAGTAAACAAGCAACAGTTCCATTTTATTATTATTTCTGGTCAGGGTGAAATCCATCCAAGGTTTCCCAAAAGGAATCAATAATTTTCTTAGCCTTCCACACAGCAGGAATGAGAAATGCCAATCTCCAGATTTCTGTTCTTATGATGGGAAAAAGTTTAGTAGAGCATTCTGAAAAGGAAAAAAAAAGAATGGAAACATTTGAATTGCAAAGGGTAGCAAAAATATTTAACCTGGCAGGAGAAAAGTCAACAAATGTTTCCCAAGCTATATTTTGTTGCCTTTCTATTTCCACAGTTTCTGTTTTTTGTTCTATAACCTTTGCAGTTTCACCTCTGCATTTTTTCACAGCAGAAAAGTATCATCACATTTGGGGGACATTCTTATCTCATCGTTTAGGAAAAACTGCATTTGTGCTATCATTTAAATACTGCTTCGTAGAATTAAGGAAAAAAGTTGGACATGAAATAGTTCAATAACACTTTTGCAATGCCTGACATGGCTCTTAATGTAGCCTGAGGTAAAATTTATCCTAATTTGTGGGTTGGCCAGCTGTAATTTTGAGGCTAGAAAAAGTGTAGCTCTTGTAAGTGTAGGGAACTCAACCCATTTTTACCCTATGACCAGCTGGCTGGCAGGCAGCAAACAGTTGTTTTCTCCCTGCTACGGTAAGGAGAAAAGGAAAGGGAAAGGGAAAGGAAGAAGGGAAGATGTTGACAAGTGGTAGATTAATTCAAGAGCATCTCCAGTCAGACCTGTGTGCTTCTCGTTCATGACCTAGTCAGGGGAAGCAACAGGCATTGAGTGGGGGCATATAAATGAGTCATATTTGGTGGGATAAGGTAGTTCTTAACATACAACCATAATTGAAACCAGAATTTCCATTGCAAAGCATTGAGCATTGAGTTAAGTGAGTCACTGCAGTTGTAATGTGAATCAAGCAGTCATTCAGTGTATCTGGCCTCTCCCATTGACTTTACTCATTGGAAAGTTGCAAATGGCAATCCCATGACCATGGGATACTGCAACTAGTATAAATACATTGCCAAGCACCCAAATTTTGATCACGTCTCTGTGGTGATGCTGCAACGATCGTAAGTGCAAGGACTGGTCATAAGTCACTTTTTTCAGCGTTGTTGCAGCTTTGAGTAGTTGCAACAACGAATGGCTGTAAGTGGTGCACCACCTGTATTGTATGGGAGGGAATAGGAACAACATTTATCTCAGAATCAAGACTGCACTGCATCTTCCAATGATATTAGGTACATGTCCAAAGTCACATTTCAAAAAGCTGCGAGCAAGACCAGGAAAAAAAATGAAATGTTGGATTGATGTCATTTATAATAACCTGAGTTAAAAATATAGCTATTTGATATAATTATTTTCCAGACACATTTTCAATTTCACACTTTTCCCCATGTCACGTTCATAACAAAAGCTCAGTAGCAAAATGTGGTGGTGTCCATATGAGGCTTTGAGTGGGGATCCTTGTGCAGCAAACACTCTAGTGAAACAGGGGAAATGTAGGCTGAGTGAGTAGTATATCAATCTACATTACATTAACACTATCTTTAAAAATCTGTATTAACATTGTACCATTTGGAAGCAAATATGTTGCATCTGTTTATGGTTGAGTTTTGGATCAGTAACAAGATAGTGATTTTTGTTTAAAAATCAAGCTTTTTTAAAAAAATAAAAAGATAAATTCTAAAGTAAATTTAAATTATATGCCTATTTCATTTTTTCTGCTTTCCTAAGTAGCTATAGAGTCGCATGGACTCCCTCAAAAAAAATATTACTATTAATTCCTACTTTTAGATAATTCACCCAACTGTCTTTTGCTGTCTTAAGGACTAGAAACGTTTCTTTAAAAGACAACTGGTAGTTTTTAGGATTCCGAGCCCAGCTTTGGTGTGGACAAACTGGCTTCATGGAACACAAATTTTTCAGGTAACTTTAATGTTCCTAAATTGTCTATATTCTTTTGAACTGGATGACACTTTCCACAAACACATCCATGTAGCTGCCTGGAGTCAGGTTTAATTCAAAGATACCTTTATCTTTAACTTGGGTTTAGCCTGACATGGCGTGTCTGCCCCCTGTTGGATTTCTTGGGAAGAAACTGCCCCAAACAGTTTCAAAACAACATCCGCATGAACTGTGGTTTCTTCAAGTCATTCAACAAAGAATAAAAAAAAAACACCCACACAAATGCAGCTGTTAAAAAGGAAGATCAGCTAAGAGGATTTGGTTCTTATGAGCACATGAGTCAGGTACACTAGCCAGGTTGTGCCTCATAGTTTAGTGAACAAAGTACAATTCATCGGTTCCCACAACACATTAAGGTAAAATGAATGAAACAGCATTATGGCTTTGTTTAAGGTTGCCCTATTTTTTCTAATCAGAAGCTGAACTCTTCCAGGTTGTGGGATCTTCTGGAGATGCTATGGCTTTCCAGACATTGCTATATGATAATTCCTATTAGTGAGAATTCATGCTAATTGGGGTTGATGGATCTTGAGGTCCAATGCCTAAACCAGGCTGTGTTCTACAGCTGACCTAAGTCTACATTTTTAACAAAGTCTTCTCAAATCTTGGCTATAAGAGAAACACTCAAAGGATCCTCAACCGTGCCACTCACCCAGCCTCCCTGCTGTTCGATCCAGTCAGCCAGCCGATCCTTTAAAAAGTTCATGGTCCAGTCCATCACATCCCTGAACAAATGGCAGGCAGACTATGGGTGTAGAAAAGAAGGAAGATCAAACATTATTCAAAACAGAACCTAAAATGTGTAAGCTTTGGCGATCTTTTTTAGTCAAAATATTGAGGAGAGAGAAGGTGGGAAATAAGAGCTAGAAAAATCAGATTTGCAGATTAGGAGTTTCTTGGCTATGAATTAAACCTACTTGTCAAAAATTCAACAGAATGTGTTCCAAGATCTGTAAATTCACTAGCTCATTTCAACCTGGAGATCAGTAAATTAGGACTTCCTAATTTGCAGTAACCATGGACATTTCAGACAAAGGAAGCAACTGTGTGCATTTATTAATTCAGAAGTAAATCAAGTGTCAGATTTATTCTGAGATAAGTGTGCAAAGGGACATAATTTTTCTCAATCAGTTTCTAGGGATGTTAATCTGTGAAAAGTCACATTAAGCTAAAGAAGAACAAATGCTCTTCTAGCCACTTAAAAAGAGAGAGGTCAACCATGTTTTAAATCTGGCATTGAGTTGAGTGCATGACTTCTTTCTGAAAAAAATGCCACGGTCAATTCTGTGGTTGAAAAGCTAGGATGTCATGGCACGCGACTTAAAAGAAACAGAAGAAGAATTACTTAGTGATTTAGGGGCCTATTTCTTTCCTAAATAGGTGGGGAAAGAGTGAAGGATAAATGGGATGAGTGAAGACAGAGGCCAATTGGACCTGGAAGATTTGAAGAACACAATCGATAAGACAAAACAGGCAGGCACCTTAAATCTTGCAGAGCTTTCAAACATACAAAGCATCCCAGGCAAAACAAAAAGACTCAGGTATCCTTTCTGTTTGTTTTTCCTTTAAAATAGGTATACAATGGCTTGAGCAGAATAACAGTCAATGTGAATAGGACAGTCAATGTGGACAGAAAGACTACCCTTTCCCCCTTATTCTTTCTTTTTAACTCTCCATTGGCTTGTTGGTACAATTACGTAGAAGGGAAAATGACATCTTGTGTGTCATCAAACATATCAAAACAGATGGAGCTTTAAATATCATGACGGAAGCCTACAATTGCATCATCCGCATGGTGATGACTTACATGTCTTCATTTTGACATCACGTCTAGTAATGAATGGATCCAAGTGTACAGAGCCCTCCCGTCTATCATTTTCTCTGGAAAACTAATGGTTCCTTCATTAAAAATTAGCCAGTAATCTGGATTTGGCTAGCACACCATGCCATGAATAAGGTGAGCTAGCCAAAGCCAAACCATAGCTTTGGCTAATTGTTTACATGGTAAACAACATATCTGACCCAGAGATAATAAGCAAAAACTATACTATCTCTTAGCGTGACATGCAAGTAAGGTGAGAAGGACCCAATAAAGATTACCAATAAGGAGAGATGGACTATTTTAATTAACATATGCTTCATCCTTATAAATCTTCTCTTTCAGGCAAGGGAGAGTAATTTATGGCAAAAAGGCCTTGTGTGTCTGTCAAGTAGCTTTTTGGTAGCACAGTGAGTTCCCCTCACCATATCTGCTAAAAAGCTACATCAAGCCTATCATTCCGGGGCGGGGAAAAAACCCCATAATAATGCTGTTTCCTTAAATGAGCACTTAAAATACAAAAATAATTCCCAATTTTCCTTTCTCCCAACCCTGCCACCGGCATCCATGTGATAGGTCTCTCTCCCTTTGTGACATTCAGCCCACTTAAAAGTTTTAAGAATGTCCTCCCTTCTAAAAAGCCTCTCCACTCCAAAGCAACTTTGCCTTACGCTGGCACTGGTTGTATGAGTCTTATTACAACCCCACTGATTTCAGCCGATGTTCCTTTTCCTGTCCACTCCTTGAGGATGTTGAGACAACAAACATTATGCCTTCAAGTTTCTACCTGTCTGCCAACTTCGAATGTAAAGTAGAAGAAGACAACGATCCGTCCCCAGTTAACTTCAGTAGCAAACATCGCCTCGGATACTTCAGCCAGACTGCGGAGTGGATTTTCACTGATGACGCTTTCTGCCATTCTGCAGTGGGAAAAGGACATCTCAGAGACGCACAGCAAGTCCTCAATTTACAACCACAATTGAGCCCAGAATTTATGTTGCTAAGTGAGAAATTTGTGAAGTAACTTTTGCCTTATTTTACGACTTTTCTTGCCACATTTGTTAAGTGAACCACTGCAGGTTTTTTTATTTATTTATTTATATGCCGCCCTTCTCCGGAGACTCAAGGCAGCTTACAATGCATTAAGCAATAGCCTTCATACTTCTGTATAT
>JANHZT010003759.1:12214-30039 GCA_032468215.1 Stegonotus admiraltiensis | reverse complement strand
AACTCCCATAATTCCCTGTGGTGAGGAATTCTGGGAGTTGAAGTCCAGCCATCTTCCAAGTTAAAAAAGCTTGAGAAATACTGTTTTATATCAATTCAGTAGCTTTATTGGTAGAATGAAGTGGTATTCAGATAAGAGGCTGGGCTATAAACTAGCCAGCCAATGTTTAATTTGATATCTTGTGTCACACCCAGCCAAGGAAACTGGGTTAGTTCACTTTTTAAAAAGCATGGCATTTGACTTCATTTCCCAGAATCCTTTGCTGCTACCATAAATTCTGTCGCCTTCCTCGCGTCAGTTGCCAAAAGGGGCGAGGCAGGAAGACTTGACGCCTCACCAATCACAACCCTGAGGTCTTAGAATTCGACCCAATCAAAGGTCTTGCACTGGCCACACACCCCGCTCTCCTTTCTATTCCTCCGGCCAATAGGAGCAAGACTAACGTACGTCATATTTCTCACAAGGCCGTGTGCAGCAAAGCGTCCTCCAGGAGAAAGCAAAGGTCCCCGAGGGCTCAAGCTCTGGCGTTTTGACAAATCAGATTCCCGTGTTCAGGTCCCTGGAGCCCGCCCACCCTCTAGCCTCCCTTCGTTCCTAAATCATCCCGCCCTCCGAGACCCGGAGCCAATGCGCAACGGTGAAGCCGCGCTTCCCATCTAGGTGACAAAGTTCCCATCCAATGAATTTTCAACCCGCCTCTATCGCTCCTCCGCGCCAATCTCTTCCCGGCAGGACTCTCCTCCAATTGCCGTACGACGCCTAGGGCGCGACGTAACATCCAGCCAACAGGAGGCCGAGCAGGGGCGTGAGGGATTAGCGGCGGGACCAATCGGCGCCGGCCGCCTTTGTGAGGGAAAGCGGTGGCGTGGAAGGTTCGCGAAGCCGCCGACGCCATCGCGCCCCTCCGTCTCGGCTCTCCGCCTATGGCGACCGGGGCTAACGCGACGCCGCTGGGGAAACTCCATCCGCCCCCGCCGCCGGGAAAGACCGGCTATCCGCTTCCTCCTCCCGGATTAGTGATGCAAGGCCCGCCGCCTCCGCCGCCGCCTCCAGGCCCCGCGCAGGCCCAGCCTCAGCCGGCCATCCCGAGCCTCATGGCGGCCGCCGGGTTTCCCTTCGCCGCGTTGCCGCCGCCGCCGCCGCCGCCTCCTCCACCGCCGCCGCCTCAGCAGCCCCAACCGCCCCCGCAACAGCCGCCGCCGCCGCCGCCCCCTCAGGCCCAGCAGCCTCAGCCGGCCCAGTACGGCCAGTACCGCTTCCCTTCGCCCCCGCCGCCCCAGCAGCCGATGGGCCTCGAGCCGCAGCCGCCGCCCCAGCACCTCCACCTTCTCCAGCAGGACGAGGGCGGCCAGGCCGGGGCCGGCAACTCAGGCAAGTGGGGCGGTGGGCGCGCTCTGAGGCGATAAACGGGTGGGAGGTGTCCCGGGGGGGGGACGAGGACGACGACCCTGATCCTGTTTCTCGTTCTAATCTAGGACGGTCGGGCGGCCTAGTGGTCGCGCATGGCAAGCGCCGACCCTCCTTTGTCACGTTTTCCTTTGTTTTCCTTCGTATTTGGGGGGGGGCGGCAACTGAGGGCGGATTTGGGACTTCGGTGCGGGCTAAAAAAAAAGTGAATTCCTGTTTGTTTTTCATGCATCCTGTAAATCAGATAATACTAGCCCTGGGTTTCTCAACCTTGGCCGCTTTTAAGGCGCCTGGACTTCAACTCCCAGCATTCCCCAGCCAGCATGCTTGGAGATTGGTAAACTATAACTCAGTGTTACCTAGCCAGCACGCTTGAAGTTGGGTGGACTACAAATCCCAGCGTCCCCCAGCATGCTTAAAGATGGTTGGACTACAGCGCCCAATGTCCCCCAGCATGCTTGATGGGTGGACTACAACTCCCAGCGTCCTCCAGCCAATATGCTTGAAAATGGGTGGATTACAATTCCCCGTTTCCCCCAATATGCTTAAAGATGGGTGGACTACAACTCCCAGCGCCCCCCAGCATGTTTAATGGGTGGACGTCAACTCCAAGCGTCCCCCAGCATGCTTGAAGATGAGTGGACTACAGCTCCCAGCGCCCCCAGCATGTTTGATGGGTGGACTACAACTCCCAGAGTTCCCTTGCCAGCATGGTAGCTAATGAATTCTGGGAGTTGAAGTCCACACATCTTCATGCTGCCAAGGTTGAGAAACACTGCGCTAGGCAGACTTCCTTTCTCCCCCCCTTTCCTTTTTTCTATAATCAGCCAGTGTGTAAAGCACGTGCCCGACTTTACAGATATGCTAGTTATGTGAATTTCCATTTCTTCTGTAAACATGAACCTTTACTAAAATATGCTCGCTTTATAGGTTTCTTTCTTTCTTTCTTTCTTTCTTTCTTTCTTTCTTTCTTTCTTTCTTTCTTTCTTTCTTTTTTGCAAGAAGGGTGATAACAGGATTGGAAACTGCATTCTAGGATTTGGAAATATTGCCATTTTTTTTATCAAATTTTGAAAAGGCTTATCTTCCTTGTGGAGGCACCATGAGTGGTGTACAATACTGAACTGTAAAAATATTTAAAATCTGATGAAAAAATACAGTGTAGTCTATTTACACAGTTGAATTACACTTAAACAGACGTTTATACTCACAGGCAGGCCAGTGATGACCCATTTGCAATAGTGCATGTGCATGTTTAGTCATGTGTAACACTAATTTTTTTTTTCCTCTGTAGTACAACCCATACAATTTGTGATTGTTCACTATATTGAGCAAATCCAGGAAGGTTAATTTTGTCTCCAAGTTAACATTTCCTGTGATAAAATCTTTTGCATATATATCATAAACTCTTTTATGCCAACTTTATATCTTCATGTGTTTATTACTTTATATAAGGAATTTTATGGAACTATCTAGTGCTTCCTTGTATCCAAAGAGATGATTATGATGTCATAACAGATTACTTTGAATAATTTTACATGACAGCACTAACATGCTTATAATTGTTTTCTTTTAATTGTTAATTACCTTAGTCTTTATTGTTTGAATTTTACTAACAGTCTTTAAAATAAAATACAATTCTATCAACGTTCACATTAGACAGAGATTACTGAGGGGAAAACATTTATGAAGATATAGTATAAAAAAAGAATAAATTTTGTTTTCAATAATTATAATATACCACAGTTAAATCATTAAAGACGGTATTTCTCAAACTCAGAAATGTTTAAGATGTATAGGCAAAACGAGGTGGCTTAATTTTTACGTTTTGTACCCGATTCTTGCTTTGCTTTTCCAACAATAAGATTTATTCACTTTACACACATCTGAATTTTTATCAAATGTTGCAAAAAGATTTGTGCTGGACATATATGTTTAAAGGAGGAAAAATCCCAATTTTGGAGAACTAAAACAAAATGGTTTCTTGTTTGTAAGACAGTCTGTTGCCCATATTCCCAGTCAGAGCTTGCTTATAAGAATTTGGTGCAAGAAATGTGTTCATAGTGAAATATGAAAAGTGCACGTTATGCTGGGCCCAAAGGTAGCTATATTTCCGACCCTAGCACACTGCCATGGGATACCTGGTCCTATAAATAACATTTTGCTTGTAGATTATCCTAACAAAAAGAGGAAGAGGAGCCGGTGGAATCAAGACACCATGGAGCAGAAGACCATCATCCCCGGCATGCCCACAGTCATCCCTCCTGGGCTCACCCGTGAACAGGAAAGAGCTTACATAGGTAAATGCTTGTTCTAGTTTTTGTTCTTCCTATCAGTTCTGACCCAGAAGCCATTTGCAGTTAAACTGTGTTTGTCTGAGGCATTTTCAATGTGTGTTTTTGAGAACTCAGGTTATGGCAGCCTTGTCTTCCTTATTTAAATAAACAAACCTGTCTCCACTTTAAGAGTGACTTGTGCTCCATCCCAGCTCCCTGTCCTGTTTAATTGAACCAGTGTCCTCCACAGGCATGGAGGTAGAAGTGGCACAGTCGGTCGAGATGACGGGGATTAAAACTTGCTGACATTCACTTGATTGGCAAACTTATTGGCAGGGTCTCTTGTTCTCTTCACAGACTCCTTGCTAGCGGAGAACACTTTTAAGAGTCCCTTTTCAAGCTGTTTTTGTTTGAAAGCAAGTACCTCTTTCGCAGACTAATCTAACCATGGTTGCCTTTCATTTTCTCTTGTGTGCTGATGCTAATTTTTCAAATCTAAAATTGAGTATCCAGAGTGAAGACCAATGAGAGGAAAGTCTTCTAACTTGTTTTGTGTTTTTTGTTATTTTTTGACATCCTCAAATACTTGAGAGTGGGCTCTGTTAGGTTAGCTTGGAGCTCTGAAGTCAAATGTACGTAGTTTCTGGGAAAGGAATACTGCTTGGTTCAATGGGAATTATCATGTTGGATCTGTTGTTAATTGTGGAACTGGGAGTGGTAACTGTCATTGTATTGTACAAAGGAATGAACATTATTTTTATTTTGTGTTAGGAAATGTGATATGTATGTGTCAATGTCGATCAATGCTGGGCCTGAAATCAGCTAGGGTTTTCTAACGTTGATTACTATGCAATCCTTGCCTTTATATAAAACAGGTTTTTCATAACTTACAGCTGTTTAAAGTCTTATTCGTTGCATTTGGGGTTGCACAGCAATTTTAAAACTCCTTTCTTTTGCATAAATTCACTGAGAATTTTGAAATAAAATAATCAGCTATCCATAGCACTACTGAAGGCTGCTCAGAAATCCGTTATCAGATTGTCAGCATGATCCCCGAGTTTCTGCATCAAGAAAATGAAAAATGTGTCATTTAATGCTGGTTTGAAAAATCAATATTTCTTTCTACGCTGCAGTTGAAAAGGGGCCGTTTTCTTTACATTTCTGAAGTTGACTTCGTTTATTTCAATGGGCTCAACACTATTCAGCTTAATGAAGATGCACAGTGTAAACTAATTCTGCAGAAAATAAATGATACTGATTCAGTAAACTTAGTTTATTCAAATAAATAGTCAAACATTCTCTGGTGTTTGAGTCATTGGATTTAAAAATGTAAATTTCTAGCATTTTTTGTAAAATTCAGTTCAGTATGTGAATGGATAGAACTGGATCAGAATTCTCAGTCTGTGCGGAGATAGGAGTGCCACCCTTCGTTTACTGGAGTGTTCAAGATGTGCTTTCCAGTCCCCAGTTCAGTCAATAAAGATAATTAATGGGAGGGTGCGGTGTGGCTGTCACTAGCCCTACCAAGCAAAGGTCCATGCACATCCACAAGAATTCAGGGGCATATCTGTAAGAGGCTCCTGATACATGAAACTGCGTACAAGTGGATAATTTATCATTTGGCACTATTAATAGCAGATATGAAATATCACCTATGTTTAATAGCGCAAATTCTACTAAAGAGAGAGCAGTTAGTTGTGAAAAATCCCAGACGCTTCTGAAGGAAAGAGTTTAAAATGTTTGAGATTATAAACATTTAGAAATAGTACAAAATGCAAGGTTTTTGGAGTTTTCTGTGTTCTTGGAATAAAAGGGATCAAAGGAAACAAAACCAATTGTATCTTGTAACAGAATCTGAAAAAGAGCCGAGCACTTTTGCAGGTTCTGAAACTGGAATGCTTGGCCTCTGAATTTTAGGCTCTACAGTTTGATTCTTGGAAATGAATTCTGTTTTCACTTCAGTGTATTCTGAGCCTTCTTCACCTTAAGACAAATTAACTAAAATATCTTTTCTGCCTTCCAATAAATAATAATGTTTGATCTTACCCCTTGTCTCTGCAGTATAGTTGCACTTACTCTTACATTTAACAATAAATGAAAGGGTTTTTTGGCTTGATAAAATGTGCACATTCCTAAAAATTAATACGTAATTCTAGATCCATGTCCTTCACTGCCAGTATTTCTGTTTGAGCATGAAAATAAAAGTTGATTTGGAATGACAGATCAGTTCAAAATCATTTGCTGTGTGATTTTATAGAGACACTTTCTGATTAGTAAAAAAAGATACCTTCTGTATAGGCTTTGTTTTATGAAAATCAGAAACTAATGAATTTTCTTGCTTTGCATCTTTATAGCCCATCCTTTCTGTTTTGAAAGGTATCCTGCTAGCTTTGAAAATAAGTGAAAGATGATGAAAAGCAAACAACCAGTAAAGGGAAAGAATGAAAAATGTTGATAGACCATGGTTGTGTTAGTTAATATAATCTCCTAAAAGCTTACAAGTGTTCTACTCTTGGATTCCTGGATCTCTAATGTAGTTTTGGAAATGGATTCCTTGATGTCTACTAGGCTTTCTGCCCTGCCTCATTGAACTTTTTTTAAAAAAAATTAAAAAGTGTGTGCGGGAAATATTTGCCCCAAGCCTGAGTTTTTACTTTGAGCAATGTCCTTGGGCCCCACCTAGGCCACCTACCCAGTTCTTTTTTTAAGTGTGCTCCTCTGCCCAGAAAGAAGCAAAGAGTTTAAAAACATCAATCCCCAATTTTTCCAGCTCCATGGACCGCCAGGGAGGGAGAATGGGTTCATGGCCATGCCCACTGCTTGCACCTATGGAAATTCACACAACTTGCCTGCTGGTTTCACGTTTCAGTTCAGCCCAGTATTGGGCTATGTACTGCGGGTTGGGGACCCCTGGTTTAAAGTCCTGGGATAGTGGAAGAGTAGCAGAGATCAGCCTTGCTAGCTTCCTGCCTGGTAAATGGGTACTTTCTGATTGACTGAATCTCCCAGCCTCCCCCCCAATGGTACCCATTTCATAAAAGCCATTTCAAATATGCCCACCAGTTAGTGACATACTGGAAGAACTCTTCTAAGAACCAGTGGCGTTTTCACAGGTTTTATCCCTGTACAAAAGGGACCTTGGTACAGGTGTGCCTGAAGTGGAAAATGTTTTCTTCTGAACTTAAAAGCACCCATTGTTTGCCACACATTGCAGGTACTCCTTGACTTACAACCATAATGGAGCCTGCCCGTTACAGTCATAAGTTATGACTATCATAAAACAGGTCACCGTGTGACCGGACCCGTTTTCATGACCTTTCTTTTACTTCCTTGTAAACTGACTGCCACCGCTGTAAAGCAGACTGATGATTTGCTGTGGGCCATTTTTGCCAAAAGCCAGAAGTAAACCCCAGTTTTTGGCAAAAACATAAAGCACAAGTCACACGCTACAGAAGTAGGTACTGTATAGGCGATGACATTATCCCTGGTGAATTGATTTTTCAAGACATGGTTATTTCCCTCTTCCATGTTCTTCTGCACCTGTGACAATGGGTGTACCTTTGCTTTGTGGTGCTTTAGCTTGTGGCCTCCAAATTAAATCCACGGGGAAATGCCAGTGGGCCCTGACCAAAAGCCACTTTCCATCAAGGAATTTAAGGACCATGGCTCTGTCTTGATGCCCTTCATTAGTTGAGGTCATATTAGTTGTCTTGCACTCTGATTAGAAGGTTATATTACGGATCTAAAAAAAGGGGGGGGGTAACTAAATACCTGACATTTATTAGTCCTGCCTTTAGGTGTCCGTTGTCTCTATGCAGAATTGGATAACCAGCAAGTGAAAAAAAGCACATTAAGTTTTTGCATAATTGTGTATTTCAGTGTTTAGTTGATACAGGCATAAGATTTAATCAACCGTAAACTACCAGCATTTAGTATTTATGAGTTAGGAGAAACAAGACCTGTAAACCATAATCCCCAAAAACATGATTCTGGTATGAACTGTAATTGTAATACGCATAAGACACTTGAGGCTGATCTGATGTAAAAGAGTAAGAATTAATGATATTTTAATTCCTATGAAAATCTGTCAGCAAGTTACAGCAAGTTCAGATGGTTATTTTTCAGTGTCAGACTCAATAAAAAACTTCCTTTTTAAAAAAAAAATCTTGAAATGAATGTTTTGCTTTCTGACGAATAATTGTTTTTTTAAGACTTGCTTAGAAATAAAAAGGGCCGTTTCTGGATTCCTGGTAAACTTATTTGGCTGACATAACCATTGTAAGGTCTCCTCATTCTTATGTTGATGTTATCAGTCATCCCTTGCAAATTCTCCAGTTCTTCATGCTTTGATGTTGAGATTTCAGATGTTTTTTGGTAACATTGTCTTTTTTTCCATCCTTTTTTCTTTCCTAACCTGGTTTCTTCCAGTGCAACTGCAGATAGAAGACCTGACTCGTAAACTGCGCACAGGAGACCTGGGCATCCCCCCTAACCCTGAGGACAGGTTGGGAAAACAGTTTTAACCAGCTGACAGTAACACTTTTTACCTTTTTCAATGAATTTTTGGTGGCATCATAATGTCAATTCAATGAAGTTCCTTCCTAATGAAATACCTTCAGTGATCTGACTTGACAGATGGTAGCCAAGATCTGACTGGTAGGGAATATGTGAAACCAGACCAGAAAGAGATCAGGTTTCATCTTTGATGTGGGGTTGTTGATAAGCCTGTGTAGGCTGTCATGCTTAACCTGACTTGAGGGTGGGGGTTGGGGTGGGGGGAAATGCATGGTGGCCAACTCATTTTAACATGTGCAGTGCTGGTCCTGGCAGAGTCCAGAGGTCTTTCTCACAGGTTCACGCTGAGGAATTCTCAGCCCAGTCGCTGACTGAGAGCAGTCTGGGAACTTTTTCTGACCGCTGATTTTGCAGTATTTTGCAGTGGTGGCTGAAGGGTGTGCACTAACCAGTTTCTTTGGTAACAGCTACTACATAGCAGTGGCCAGTATCTTGTGGTCTGGGCACTATGTACGTATAAGTGCACAGAATTGGACACCTGTGGCCTTGTTGGGATCAAGGGTCATCCCTAAATAAATAAATAACATGCACATGGTTTGATTTAAAAGAAAATTGGCTCATAAAAATTAATTTATCAGAAGGTGTAAGCTGGGAGTTGTGTTTTAGCCACATTACACAACTTGCAAGCCAGTACTTACTGTTAAAAATGGGAATATGGAAGAAAGCTTTTCCTTAAATTTAGCCCATCTGAAATGGCAATTTGGAGGTATAAATAAAAGTGAGGCTGCTAAAACTTTCGGATGCCTTGCAAGAGAGTTTTCAATGCTAGCTCTTGAGATACTTATATTGCCTGTTACAAAGAGCTGCGAAATGCCTTTTTGGCTTGCTTTTTAAATCATAATAATGGGGCTTAGATTTAAACATAATAGGTGAACTTCATGGTGGGACTAGATTGATGTTCTTTTTATGTTTATAAGAATGAAATGGGGTGGTTGGTTTTAATTTAACAGGTGAATGAAAAGGTTAATGCAAAAAAAGGGGCTATTGTTATATATATATATATAAGATGTTCGTTGAATAATGTTTCCTTGGATGAGACCATACTGGTTAAAAGATTTGATACCTCTTCATTTATTAAAAATGAATTGTTTTATATACTTGCAAAAGGGCAGCTGTTATTATTGGAAATGTGAAACTATTAGGTATATAATAAGCTTGAAACTCATAAGGTTTAATCAATTTATTTCATGTCTGCATGTGTCTTAAAATTATCTATTAAATTAGTGAATGATTTTTTTTAAAAAACTGGCTAGCAATTGCGGATGAGGGACAATGTTCGCCTTTTGGGTTGGTTAGGCCAATTTGGGTCCTAGTAACGGAAGTGTAATTTAGACATGATCACTCCTTACCAAACCTGACAATTTTATTTCATATTCTTGTGTTGATGATTCACTTCAGGCTGAGAAGACATGGGGATCAACTGGCTGTAATCAATCATTTAACCAGCTAGAAAAGAGAGATTGTCTAACTAAAATCACAGGGTTTAGATTCTCATTATTTGAAGGATGTATATATATATATATATTTTTTAACATAACATGACCAACATCTCTTCCCTTCTTGCAGCTGATTCTAAATTTTTATTGCAATATGTTTCAGGGTGTGGGGGAGAAAAGATCCATAATCTTAACCAGAATTCTAGAGGTGTGGTTTTAAAAAAAATAAAATAAACCATAAGCCCAGCTGTGGTAAAATTAATTTGATTTTTTTAACTGCAACGTTTTCCTTCGTTAAAATCTCTGCTCTCTGGGTACCTGAACCCCATGGAGAAAGCAGGTCTGTCTCTAGTGGTTTTAAAGGCCCAGAAGGTGGCATGAGAAAAGGGTACATTTGCTCCATTTGTACCTTAAGCATTTCCTGACTCTTAAACACAATAAACAGCTTCATTTGGTCTGGATGCAGCAGCAGAAGGTAAAGCCAGCACAGAAACATTAACCCTTTTCACGTTGGTGCCAGTTGAATAGGCTTAATCTATATTTGCCAGCAAGAATTCGATAGAAGCCTAACCTGTCTTGTTACTTCCTGATGTTTAAAAACAACAAAACAACAACAAAAACAAAAAAAAACAGTCCAAAAGTTAACCTGAATAATTCTTCGTTGATTTATCTCCTGCGGCAGGGTTCTTTCTAATGTCTGGCTCCGTGGAATAATGAAGTTGGAAAGTTTGTTCTCTGTGTGAATCAACTTTCTCCATCTTCCCTGCCCCCTCCCCTTTTTTAATAGGCACACTCATGGCAGAGCTGTTGTCATGGCTAGGTCTGACCCTCTTTTCCTTCCTTCTCCCCAGTAAACCCCCCACCCCCACCCCCCACCCAGATTTTTTCCTTCTGGCGGTGGTTTGCCATTAACTGCCTTGTCCATGTCACGTTAATGGATTTGAAAATTTACACTTTCCTTTTCCTGTGGTCTCTTAATTTTAATTTTAATTTTTTATTATTATTATTATTTTTCTGAGTGGCACTAGAGTTGAGGTGAGCCAGTACTTAATAAGTGGCCTTGAATATTTTTATCTCCCGTGAGAAATCACTGGATGTTGTTCCCCCGCAGGTCTCCTTCCCCTGAACCCATTTACAATAGCGAGGGGAAGCGCCTGAACACCCGGGAATTCCGCACACGGAAGAAGCTCGAAGAAGAGAGGCACAATCTGATAACGGAGATGGTAGCTCTCAATCCAGACTTCAAGCCGCCAGCTGATTACAAGTACGTCAGAGGGCGGATTCCTTTTCAAATAGAACAGAGGTGTCAAAACTGGCAGCTGGATGCGTCATGTGCAGGCCACGCCTACCCCAGCTCCCGGGAGGGGCAAATAACATCGCGAAATGTCCCAGGATGGCAATGTGACACGGAGGGTTTGACACCCATGAAATAGAGGCTAAAAGGCTGTTCAGGTGTTCCCCTAACCTCAGCTAAAGTGGCGATCTGACAGGCAGGCACAATAAAGGGGTTTAAAGAGTGGGCTCCTTATCACCACCTGCATCTTAGAACATGGGGCCCTCTGAACTGACCCCCACCCCCCCAGACTTTAAAAGGTGAAGCAGGAACAGTGGGAATACGTGGCATTCAGGTTGCTTTTAATCCTGAAGTGACTTTGTGGTCCTTTACTGCTGGGCAGGTAACGCTGTCTTATCTGTACAAATGCCGTTGTAACTTTGAACGGTCACGAAACGAACTTTTTAAGTCAAGGACTGCCTGTATTGTTTGTATTATTTTTGAGGAAGATCCGGTCAAAACTTCGAAGTCCCTACAGCCATTTCCTGAAAAGTTGCAGCTGACAACCTCGTTGGCTGATTTTGCCCTGTGTTTATTAGGTAAAAGTTCTCTAAGCTTGTCGAACACAAAAAAACTCTTTTGAGTCAGTGCAGCCTTGTTTTATGGGGGAGGTAACAGTGTGTAAAACGTTTCTTCTCCGTTCTTTCCAGACCTCCAGCAACTCGAGTGAGCGATAAAGTGATGATTCCGCAGGATGAATATCCTGAGATTAATTTTGTTGGGCTTCTGATTGGACCCAGGTATGGAAATGCTTCAAGGATGAGGGGTGGGGGGGTGGCAATGACAGGATAGGCAGATGCATAAGAATGGTGGTGACAGGGCGTTTCCTACTTCTCTTGTGGGGCAAACGTGCTCTTTGATTTTAGATGAAATACAGAAACTATATTTTCCTGACGTAGCTTTTATGTTCTTTAGTTATTTTAATCTAGGGGGAGGCTCATCTACAACCCATTGCATCATTCCCTGGTGGCACAGTGGTTAGAATGCAGGCTAATTCTGCCAACCGCCAGGAGTTCAATTCTCACCAGGCTCAAGGTCGACTCAGCCTTCCGTCCTTCCGAGGTCGGTAAAATGAGGACCCGGATTGTTGGGGGCAACAGGTTGACTCTGTAAACCGCTTAGAGAGGGCTGTAAAAGCACTGTGAAGCGGGATATAAGTCTAAGTGCCATTGCTTATTCCTTTATATAATGAAGTCTTTGAGGTGTATATTTCTTGTGAGAACCTTTATCTCATTTCCCAGATTGGAGGCTGTCACTGGTGGAAACACTCTTCTCTCTTAACCAGGTTGTCCAGCATGGGCTGCCTGATGTAATCTCGCAATCCTTCCATTTTCAGGGGTAACACACTGAAAAACATTGAGAAAGAGTGTAATGCCAAGATCATGATCAGGGGTAAAGGATCCGTGAAAGAAGGAAAGGTCGGACGGAAAGATGGCCAAATGTTACCTGGCGAAGACGAGCCACTGCATGCTTTGGTCACTGCCAATACGATGGAGAATGTGAAGAAGGCTGTGGAACAGGTAGGCCACCTGGGCCTCTTAGACTTTGGCTAAAAAGATACGTAGCCCTGCACTCAGGAGCAAGGCAAAAATATCACCATGCTATATACCCGTGATGGCGAACCTATGGCACAGGTGGCATGCGGAACCATGTCTGCGGGAATGCGAGCCGTTGCCCTAGGTCAGCCCCACCTCGCATGTGTGCGCGCCCCCCATGCCTCCCCTCTCAGGAGTCTCCTTGTTTTGGATGCCAGGTAAGTATAGGGCTTGCATGGAGGCTCTGAGAGGGCGAAAAACAGGCCTGGAAGTCTGGAAACAGGCAGTTTCCGGCCTCTGGAGGGCCAGGGGTGGTCATATTTGCACTCCTGGAGGTTCTAGGAAAACCTCTGGAGCCTGGGGAGGGCAAAAAACAGGCCTCCTGGAAGTCGGGAAACAAGCCATTTTCAGTCTCCAGAGGGCCAGGGGAGACCTGCTAGGCCCAAAACGGAATACGGGTACGATGTGAGCATGCACAGGGGACAGGACAGCATGGGGCCCATGGGAGGGCATGGCATGGGTGTGATGCCATCACATGCACACACTTTTGGCACCCAAGGAAAAAAAGGTTAGCCATCACTGCTATATCCAAACTACACCCCTCCCCCCCCAAATGGTAACCAGAGGATAAATACAGCTTTGGCGATGCATTATTTATAGAATGAAGCAGTGAGAGAAAGCAAACATGAAATAATTGGGATGTTACAATTGTTTGCCAAATGCCCGAATTTTGTTTCCATGGTGCCGGGGATGCTGCAATGGCTGTAACTTTAGGCAGAAATCCCTAAATCCCTTCCTTCGGCACCATTGTAATTATGCACACTTGCTGAACAGACAGTCGTAAGTGGAGGACTGCCCGTATTTATTCCTGAAATGCATTCGTTTACCTTGTAGCTAGAAATTTTAAGTAATGTCTATGTGCTTGGCCTTGTGGAACTGAAAGATCTCCCTGCAGTTGTGTCGGGATTGTACACTTCTCAGCCGGTAGAGCTTCCAGGGGTCGTCGTCCCAAAACCAGAGGCACACTAGCCTGGGAGAGTCCGCTCAGACAATGTTCATAGCCATCTCCAGAGAGTGCTTCACCTAAGTATATAAGGAAGTATACCTAAGTTCATCCCGCAGGATAGTTATACGGTTAGACTGGATGCTTTCAGTGCCTGAATGTTCTGTTGATGTTCTCACGCAAAGTCCATCAAAAGGAAGAATCCAAGGTTGCCACAGAAACTAATGTACGAGCAGTAACGGAGAAGATGCCAAGGATCCTCCCAATGAAACATGCTTCTCTTCCTTCGTTGTTGGTAGTTGCCAAGTCGTGTCCGATCCATTGCAACCCCATGGACAATGTTTCTCCAGGCCTTCCTGTCCTCTACCATCCTCCGGAGTCCATTTAATCTCACGCCGACTGCTTCAGTGACTCCATCCAGCCACCTCCTTTTCTGCCGTCCCCTTCTTCTCCTTTTGCCCTCCATCGTTCCCAGCATTCAGCTCTTCTCCAGGGAGTCCTTCCTTCCTTCTCATTAGGTGGCCAAAGGAGTTGAGTTTCCTCTTCAGGACCTGGCTTTCTAAGGAGCAGTCAGGGTTGATCTCCTCCAGGACTGACCGGTTGGATGGCCTTGCAGTCCAAGGGACTCGCAGGAGTCTTCTCCACCACCAGAGTTCAAAGGCCTCCATTCTTTGGCCTTCTCAGCCTTTCTTATGATCCAACTTTGACAGCTATACATTGCTACTAGGAAAACCATAGCCTTGACTATACACACTTTTGTTGGCAGGGTGATGTCTCTGCTTTTTATAGTATGCTGTCTAGATTTGCCATGGCTTTCCTCCCCAGGAGCAAGCGTCTTAATTTCTTGGCTGCAGTCCCCATTTGTGGTGATCTTGGAGCCCAGGAATATAAAATCTGTCATTGCCTCCATTTCTTCCCCATCTATTTGCCAGGGCTTCTCTTCCCAAGCCTGATCCAATGTCAGTCCCTTGTATGATCTTCCAGAAGAATAGAGTAGAACAGAATAGAATATAACTCTATTGTCCCTTTAAATATACACTAATCGGCATACATTAAAATGAAATTTCATTGCATTCAGCTCTCAAAAGAAAACCATTATGCAGGTACCCACATACATATATGACACAGAGCAACATCACAGGCTTTTTTTCCAAGGGAAAGTTGCTCTGAGGAGGGTCTCTGATTTGGCAGAAAAGGTGGCAAAAATGAGGGCTTTGCCTGGAAGGCCTGCCAAATTATTTGGCTGCTTTGCCGAACGGAGGGCAAGAAACGATTGGCTTACTCTTAGATGGGTTCTTGAGCCATCCCCTTTCAAATTGGGGGAGGGGAGCAGCAAAAGGTTGGGTGACAGAACTCTCGGATGGTGAGCAACGTTTCTGGCCTGGAATGCACAGCTGCATTTCCTCAAAGGAAAACTCTTGATGGCTGCTCGGTCCTGTTCTGGAAGCTCTGGCAGTCCCCGGTGCTGTTGAGAAGACCGATGAGGCCAGTTGGTGCTCAGGGAAGGCAGGAACCACATTCCAGGCCTTTTCTCTCTCCCAGATCAGGAATATTCTGAAGCAAGGCATCGAGACCCCCGAGGATCAGAACGACCTGCGCAAGATGCAGCTGCGGGAACTGGCCCGTCTCAATGGGACATTGCGTGAAGATGACAACAGGTAAGGTTTGGGACCGCCTGAAGGGGATGCTGCAGGAAAGAGCCCTTTCTCCTTTATCCCTGTCCTGATCCTCTTCTCTTCTGGCCCAAAGGATTCTACGTCCGTGGCAAAATACAGAGACTCGCAGCATCACAAATACCACCGTGTGCACCAAATGCGGAGGAGCCGGACACATAGCATCCGACTGCAAGTTTGCCCGGTAAGCCTCTAAAGCACAACTACAGGAGCACTTTATTGTTAAAGGCTACATTAATAGAACCTGGCAGGTCTGAAGGTACAGACTGCCAGCTGCTCCTTTTAACCACCTGATCCATTAGGGCCGGTCCTGTCAACCATGTTGTGACCTAGGCTTCCTGAGTCATTAAAACGCACGAGGAGTCCCAAAAAGCTCTTTTATTGCAACAGCTGTGAATTACGTTCATTCACAGCCGAGTCCCAGTTAGTTGCCAGAAGTCCTTCGGGATAATCACCAACCTTTATCTCCCTTGACACGCTGCCAAAGAACCTACTTGGCAAAGCCACACAGAGTCCAGAATCAAACAGAGTTGCTGACTGGGACCGAATTAACTGCGTTGCTTTCCTGCAAAGGGCCCATGTGCCTTTGCTCCTCTTTTAAGCCTTATGGGAGGGGCCAATCATCTCCAGGCCTTACTTCTGAGTTGTCCCTTTTGTTTTAACTGTTCTTGCCTTCTGGCAGCTCTTTGCATAAATGCACTAGGAACAGTCTCCTCCTGTTCCTCTGCCTCTCTGGTGTCCGGCTCCGGAGTCAGCACATAACTCACAAATGGCCCTGGCACCATCTCCGCCTCCAACGCAAAGCCCTCATCCGGGCCTTCCCCAAACTCCAGGACTGGCCCATGTTCTTCCTCAGCCTCCTCACTGTCCGACTCCACTGCCAGCTCCACAGGCTGCTGGCGGACCACCACTAAACTACTAAACTACTAAAGGAAACTCCCAGGACATCTTTTTTTACCAAGAGTAATAACTTTACTGGAAGATTCCGTAGGGGTACAGAAGTCGAAAAGCCAATTCTGACAGTTTCACGTGCAAACAGCATAGGAAAACGTTTCCCCTGGTCCTCCCACTCGTCCCTTCATCTATTCAATTGCTAGACTCGCTCAGTTTTGGGGAACTGTCTCTCTCCGCCTCGGACTTTTCCAGCCAATGACTTTGGAGTGCTGGATTTGTTCCTTTGCGCTCCCCGATTACGCTCCCCCCTCCCCCACATTCTAGTGGCTTCCCTCCTGCTATTGCTGCTGTCTGGTTGTGAGCAGGGTTTTCGTAGCAAGCCAGACATGACAGGTCCTTCCTAAATTTCTGGCTCTTAAGCCACCGGGGGCTCCTGCCTCCCTTTTCTAATCATATCCCGGACAGCATCTCTTTCTCCCGGGTCATGCGTGCGTGTGACCTAAAGCATGATTTTCCCTGGACAGGCCGGGCGATCCCCAGTCAGCCCAAGACAAAGCCCGCATGGACAAGGAATATTTGTCTCTCATGGCTGAACTGGGAGAAGCTCCGGTGCCGGCTTCCGTGGGATCCTCTTCCGGACCGTCGAACCCTCCCCTGCCCAGTGGCCCAAGGCCATCGGGGCCGGGAAACAGCCAGCCGCCTCCTGTGAGTATCCGAAAACTTCCCATCGTCGGAAAAACCCGCCTGGTGCACATTTCCCGTCGGGGAGGAGGCTTTTTCCACAGCGCGCGTCCCAAAAGACAGAGACGATGAGGGGCAGTTGCGGTCTTTTGACACTGCTTGGAGGGGAGGTCCCGATGGCGCGACGGAACCAAGTGGCTCTCCTCGCTCTCTCCGATGGTTGGCCTGACCCTCCTTTCCTGCCTGCCTTCCTCCTCCTAGAACCGCCCACCCTGGATGAACTCCGGCCCTTCAGAAAGCAGGCCCTTCCATAACATGCACGGGGGAAGCGGGAGCAGCGCCAGCAGCAGCGGGGGTCCCACGGGCCCGAGCGGCCCCCACAATTTCCCTCACCCCATGTCGAGCATGGGAGGACACGGGGGTCACCCCATGCAGCACAACCCCAGTGGCCCCCCGCCTTGGATGCAGCCTCACAACCCCCCCATGAACCAGGGACCACATCCCCACGGGCCCCCTGGCCCCCACCACATGGGTGAGTACGAGCCGGAAACCCCCGAGAGCCCCCTGGCCTCCTGAGCAGGAGAGGGCCACCCCCTTTGTTTAATTTGAGGGGAGGTCCCTCGTCGGAAGCCTGGCCAGCTCAGTCCTGGGAAAGTGGGGGGGAAGGGTGCTGCTTTCTTCCCGCTGTTGCTAAGGCTGCGGTCTTTCCTTCCCTTAAGATCAGTACCTGGGCAATGCGCCAGTGGGCTCTGGGGCCTATCGCCTCCAAGGAAAAGGTGAGCGGTGGCGTTGTTGCGGGGTGACGGAAAAGGAGAGCAGGGAGCGGGAGGGGAAGGAAGCCGGCGACGGGAGCGGGCGGTTCCTGACTTCCGGGCCCAACTGCCCCCTCCCTCCCCCAATCTGTTGATGACAGGATTACAAAGAGACACCAAGCTGAGGATGGAAGACCTGACAGGTACCCCTGCCCCTCTGACAGGGACCTGAGTCCTGCAGGGCAAACATAAAAGCGGGG
>JANHZT010003757.1:227272-239143 GCA_032468215.1 Stegonotus admiraltiensis | reverse complement strand
ATTAAAAATTAAAAAGTTTAAAAAGTTTAAAAATGTGTGTATCTCTCCCCCCCCCCTCTGTATGTATGTGTGTGTATCTCTCTCTCTCCCCTCCCTTCGGAATATCATCCTCTTCCTCCCCCTTCTTCTTGTGATGCCCTGGCCAGACATGGCTGAGCCAGGAGTGTGCACACATACGGAGAGATCCTCCCCAAGTGAGTGCCAAAGCAGCCACTCACTTAGGAGGTCTTAACAGGATGTGGTTTCTTTCCTGCACTAATGCTCTAGCCATCGCCTTGCCATTTCATCCCCTACCCCTGGCAGCTCTTCAGCTGAGTGTGGAGGGTGCGAACTCCAGCCCAAAGTGGCAGGAAGCGAAGGCTGCCTTATGTGCAAATGTGGCACAAAGGCAGGTATAGGGAAGCTTCGCTTCTGCACTCTCCTCCTACTCCCACTCTCTTGATGGCCTGGCCATCTGTGGCTGAGCCAGGAGCATGCGCATGCATGGGGAGACCCTCCTTAAGTGAGCTGTTACCCACCCCATGCGCACTTTTCCTGAGCTTTGGCACTTACTTGAGAAGGGTCTCCCCACATGTGTGCATGCTCCTGGCTCAGCCACAGCCAGGGTGTCACGAGAGTGGGAGGACAAGATCCGACGATGGCTGGATCATTAGTGCAGGAGAGAAGCCGCGTTCTGCTAAGACCCTCCTAAGCAAGCAGCTGCCCACTCCCCACGTGCCTTTGCTGCGCTTTGGTGCTCACTTGAGAAGGGTCTCACTGCATGTGCGCACGCTCCTGGCTTGGGGGGGGGAGGAGAGTGCAGGAGCAAAACTGCCCTGTACCTGCATTCATGCCACATTTGCACATAAGGCAGCCTTCGCTTCCTGCCACTTTGAGCTGGAGTCCAAAAAAGAAATGTGAGGGGTGAGGGGCGGGGCCACCCAGTGATGGGACAGGGAGGCACAGCAGAGGGCCTGAAGGGCCACATGTGGCTCAGGAGCTGCAGGTTGATGACCCCTGTCCTAGGACAACACTTTAAAGAATGCTGTCCCAAGGAATTATAACCACATCAGTGGTGGGTTGTTACCGGTTCGTCCCAGATCAGGCGAACTGGTAGCAGCAGCAGCAAGGAAGCTCTGCCCACCCTTCTGGACATCTCTGTGCATGCATTGCGTGCATGTGCGAGTATGCGCACCCACGAGCAAACAGGTAGCGATGGGATTTGAATCCCAATACTGAACCACATGTGCTGCAACAAATAATGAATTTGAGTATCTAAAGTAGATTGTTATAAGAGCATCTGAGATAGAACTGCTCGTGCCAAAATAAGAGCTGAATTGGTCTTTAAACTGTGTTGTAATAAGATATATTGAAACAAACTGGTATTGGCTGGATGTTATGTTTGCACTGCATTATTACAGCAATGAAACAATGGGACAGAAAGAACAGATTATTACAAACCACTCATATATCAATTGATCCCAAATTCTAGAGATGAGATTGAATCCAGTTCCCAACTTAACTAAATAACAATTTCCCTATTGTGCTAAAAGAATCTGGTTTTTATCCAGTACAGTATTTTACTATTTCTAAAAACAGCAAAAAGTTGTGGTTTGTTTGTTTTTTTAATTTCACTTTTGCAACTTTATTTCCTTTCTTTGGTTATTATGCTTTTATATTGCTGTTCTCTTTGGAAAACATACAAATCAGTTTCAATCATATTTTATATAATAAAAGCTAATGTAGAAAACAGCACAATGATCAAGCTATAATCAGTAGCAGCCATAACAATATGCAAAATAGCAACAATAAAACAATGAAACCATATAAAACTCAAAAGTGAATTTGAAAAAACAGAATTTTGCAGTTGTTTGAAAAAAAAGTATTTGTTTGGCATTGTTTGGCATGGATGGGGAGCAATGGGTTGAAACTAAACCCCGGCAAGACCAAGTGGCTCTGGGTTTGGGGTTCATTGGCTCAGGAAGAATTGCCATCTTTGGGCTTGGATGGGGTGGCAGTACCCCAAATAGACCCTGTGTGTAATCTGGGGGTTCTTGTGACTCCAGCTTGAAGAGCAGGTGGCGGTCGTGGCCAGGAGGGCCTTTGTGCAACTGTGGGTTGTGCACCAGTTATGCCCTTTCCTGGACCAACAGTCCCTACTCACAGTCACTCATGCCCTAGACACTTCCCGTCTTGACAATTACAACATGCTCTACATGGAGCTGCCCTTGAAGACCATCTGAAAGCTCCAGTTGGTGCAAAATGCAGCAGCCAGCATGATTCTGTGCAGACTTTGGTGTGTACATTTATCACCTCTCCTGCAGGAGCTGCATTGGATACCAATTTGCTTCTGGGTGCAATTCAAGGTACTGGTTGTCACCTTTAAAGTCCTTCATGGCTTGGGACCAGGTTATCTGAGGGACTGTCTCTTGCCGGTCACATCTACCTGACCCATCAGAGCGGGGAGGCAGAGAATGCTGCAGGTCCCATCCCTGAGGGAGATATATCTGGTGGGACCCAAAAGAAGGTCCTTCTCCATGGTGGCTCACTCTCTCTGGAACATTATTCCCCCAGAGATTAGAATGGCCCCATTCTAATACTCTTCCAGAAGGCGCTGAAGACCTAGTTCTGCAAGCAGGCCTGGGAAACCCAGAGCGGGTTGGAGCCCATTAAATGGCTCATGTGATCTGCTGTCACTGGGGCGGGGGGTAGGGGATGATTTTATTATATTATACAATATTAATTTATTTGATCCTTTTCATTAGTTTTATTGTTTTATATTCTGTAAGCCACCTTAAGTTGCCATGGGTGAATAGGCAGCTATATAAATTCAATAAATAAATAAATAAATAAATTGAAGGATATTGTGATGATCCAAGTCCAGTTGAATTGTGTATATTATTTGGGAACCCAAGAAGTAACTTCAATGATGCATCAAGAGTGGATGTGGGCTGAAACAGGTTTGGTTAGTGAAAATTCTGAAACATCAAGAGTCTGATATTATCCTTTAATTTTTCATGATAAACTCTAGCTGGATATCTGAGGTGAAGCAGAAGATGCCATAAAATAGGTTTACATTTATCAATCCTAACTATCATTGGATTTCCCAAGACAAGAACATTGTTAAATAGCACCTATGAGACATTGCCATCCTGACTGAAATAGATCTTATACAAAAAGGTGATTGATCATTCATGATTTAGAGAGTCCCTATAAATTATGTATATGGACTTACACTGAACTAAAAAGGGCATTGATGCAAGTGTGTTTTAATATGATGGTCTCAGCAGTTTTACAGGGTTGGTCTGTGCCCATTCCTTTCTCTGAATAACTTTGCCTATGTGACTCTGGAGAGATGGAATAAGTTGGCCATATGCTGCCAATATTATAAGGATGTTTGATTATCACTCAATGCACTGATTCTTTCAATTTATCTCAGGGGTGTCAAACTGGTGGCCTGTAAGCCAGATGCATCACACACAGGCCATGCCCACCCCAGCTCAGCAAAGGGAAAAAACATCAGGCTATGTCACATGATGACAACATGACACCATGAGTTTGACACCCATGGTTTATCTGGTCGGATTGACTTCCTTTTACATATCTCTGCTGCTGACATATACCATGAAACTCCATGTTATAAGATTTTGCTATCTTACATACCAATGTTAGTGTTTTAATTTATTCTACTGATGACTATTAGTTATTGGTTCATATTATTTATGGTTCAATTTATGTTTTACATGGAATTATTTTTAACTGATCTTTGATTTTAATAAATTTAAAAATTGGTAGTATAATAATAGCACCAAAATGTATTTCTTTTGAATAAGGATTAGAGCAGAACAATGCATCTTTAAAATATTTTGGTCAGATATTTGTTACCTACTATGCATATGTAACATATTTTTTTTAAAATAATGAATGCAGTTGATATGTATGCTTAATACATATTATATCATTCCTCTCCATCTATTTTAATACTCTTCCTCAATTTGGGTGTAGTGTTTGGGATCATTGAACACTGAACTTATATGAATAGCAAAGATGCTTTTTCTGAAGTCACTTCATTTGTCCTTCTATACCACTATTTGGCAATAGTGTTTAGTTCTAGTCACCATGATACAAACAAGATGCTGAGGCCCTAGAACGACCACAGAGAATAGCAACAAAGATGGAGGCTAAACCATACAATGAACAGGTAAAGGAACTTCATTTAGTTTAACGAAGAGAAGGCTTGGGGTGACATGATAGTTGTCTTCCAATACTTGAAGGGCTTTCGGAGAGAAGAGGGGAGATTGATTTATTTTCCATAACACCTGAGGGCAGGACCAGAGGCAATGGATGGAAACCAATCAGAGAGAGATCCAGCCTGGAATTAAGGAAAAACTTCCTGACAGTGAAAACAATTAGTCAATGGAATAGCTTGTCTCCTAAAATTGTGGGTGCTCCATCACTGGTGGTTTTCAAGAAAATATTGGACAACCATTTGTCCAGTGGTGAAATGCTACCAGTTTGCACTGGTTCGAGCAAACCGATAGTGATAAAAGTTACCGGTGTGGGTGAACCTGTAGAAACAGAAAGCTACCAGTATTTCCGATGATCAGCTGCGCCATGCAATTATATTCACTAGAAAGCAGGAAATCCTGTTTTCCAGTGAATCTAAATCATGTGGCACAGCTGATCCTGCCCCCCTCGCTCCCCCTACTTACCTTCCCAAGCCTCCTTCTGGCATGTACTGGGCATGCACGCACAGCGCGTGTTTGGTGCACAACACGTATGCATGGCTGGCAAACCGGTGGCACACTGGTTCAGATTTCACCACCACATTTGTCCAAGTTGAAATAAGGACTCCTGCCTTGACTCCTGCAGAGAATTGTATTAGGATACCTCCACTGTCCCTTCCAGCCCTATGATTCTATATTTGAAGAGAGAGGGGGGAGGGAGGGTGAAAGAGAGAATGTTTGTAGTTTAATTGTGGGGAGGGGGACATGGAAGAAAGGATAGAAACATTTTTTATCTTCAGACTTATGATCTAAACAATAATATGCAAAAAGAAAAAAGGCGATTGTAAAACAATAAGGAAATAAGAAGCTGATCTCCAAGGGCAGTGGTTGGAGTTACTCTGTTTTACATTCTCTCTCTCACTCCCCCCTCCCATTGCTCCAGTTATGTGAAAGACGTATAGGCTCTCTTAATATTGCAAAATAAAAATAATGGTTTCCCATTAAGAATTTTCTCTGTTGCCCCCTGTGACTAAGAGAATGACTCTCAAGATTAATCATTTATCAGAATGATCACTGGGGATGCAGGGATCCCATCATTTCCCTGGGGATGCAGAATTTTGACAAAACAATTCTGGCTGTCAAGCTCTGTGATTTAAATGAAAAAATCAAGCATGTTACTTATTAATAAATAATCTTAGCATTGGACGCTGCTAAAAAAAGAACGTGTTGCTCCAGAAATGATTGGTTCATGCATACCTGTTTTTCTCTATCCTTTCTCCAAATTCATGACTACAACTGAATATCTAAACTATACCCACTGAAAAAACTGCAGCCACAGGTATGAAGTCACATAAAATTTCTCTTTGTGTAGTATTACCTAGTCCATTCATAAACCTAAGGCATCACTGACACATATTACATATATGTGTTAACTTTAAAATCTTTGGGCAGGTCAAAGTGATTGATGACAAATGTTAGTCAGGGCCCACTGAGAAAACAAAAATTATAGTGAACAATTAGTGAACAATTAGCTAGTGAACAATTTAATACATGTAAATAAATATGCTTATGTGACTACCAGAATAAAATTAACCAGTCCACTCATGTCATTTGCCTTCTGAAACTGGAAGAATTTGAAATGAGGTGGTACTTCCACTCAAGAGTGGTAACATTAATTTCTTTGGGCTGCATTTTTAGAAATTTGAGCACTTAATAATGGATGAAAACTAAATTGTGCTCCCTCTTCTAAATGCATTAAATTATGTAGGTGTTGAATCACAAAGTTGGATGCCTAAACATAATTCACTATTTGTTTATAACAGATGGCTTTGAACTAGTAAAATGCTCAAGGTCAGAATACAGTTCTACTGCTAGGTGGAACTGGTGTTTAGGGAATATAAGAATCCAATTGGGTTCATTTATCACCAAATGTATCTCTATATAAAGGTGAAATTACTTTAAACTTAGTCTCTTAAATGATGTTTATGCCCAAAACATGTGATTTGTGAGCGTAGATTAGCTCAGAAATAAAAATTTAAATTTAGAAACTGGGAGGAATTGAGAGGTCACTAAAATAAATAACACAAACATCAGATAATTAAACTTTAAGCAACCCCAATCTATTTATCCAAATCTTGGTTGTAGTAAACTAAAATAGTATCCTAGGAAAATTACTGTAACAGATGGTATGTGAAATGTATGATTCCACCACCACCACCATCACTACTAACGATTCATTGGATTAAAATATTGAATATTGAATATTTTCCTTGGCAGCATGGTTGACTCTGAAAGCCTAAAGTGACCCAAGTAAAATAAAACAAATATAATCAAATGTAGAGGTTATTCTAGCTATTCCCAGCTTTCAAGAGAAAGCTGTTAAAAATAGTAAAAAAAATAAAAAATAAAAATGAACCAGTTTTTGAACTAAAATTCAATTTATTCACACCTGGACAATAAAAGCCGAGAGACAATGATAAGACACCGATTTATAATATCTTCATCCAGGAGCTGCAGTGAAATGTATTCTGGCTGTACTTTTGACTGCACCAAATGCAGAAATAGCGCATTTTCTGCTTTTGACCAGTTGACTCACATTGTTTATTGTTGGAGGTCACACTCCTAACTCAATATACCTGTACCCCAAGATATTCAGAAGATGTTTGCACAATGCAATTTATAATGCAAACATTTACTGCAGCAGTATAAAAGCTGTCCACGTTTAGAGATACAGTGCCATACCATCAGCTGGATGACCCCATAAATTACTGGTATAGAAGTCAATGTACTGTACATTCCAGGTTTTTTTAAAGGCATTCCTCTCTGCATCCTACAATCTATAGGCCTGATTCAAATATCTAGGAAGTTCCTCTTTGCCTGAAGATACTTCCTGCCCCTGATTTCATTTGTTCTCTCTCATTGCACTTTACCATAGGGAGACAAGTCTTTGCAAATTCTCCTGTCTTGCTGCGTAGAACATTGAAAGCTACAGGAAAAGTTCCTGGCTGAGAATAGCTTGCATCTTAACCTAGCTAGCTAATTTCCCTGTCCCCTTAGTTCCAATGAGTGCTTAAAAATCCAGCAAAGTAGTTCTTATTCTTTCAATATTTCAAATGTTCTGAATAATGGATAGTGAAACACCTGTTGATTTTAGTAATTTGCACATTTTACGTGCAATTCTCCTTGCTCAACAAGATGTTTGCAAGTTGAAGAGACTCCTGGCACTCCTTCCAATGTCTTCTTATTTGTATCTTTCCTATTGTTGCAGACTGAGCTGCTACTGTGCCAGGTGTATTCCACAAAGGACATCAGATTGAGATGGTTTCATGATTCATCTTCATACACCTGACAACAATTCTAGCCCAAGTCTCATATAGCACTCCATGAATATTAAAAATGAAGGAAATTAAGTTTATATTTAAAATCCCATTGGGTGTTTGAGTGCAAGATCCAAACCCACAGACAACACAGTAATATCTAATATTCAATCCTTCATTTGCTTAAACTTAATGGACAGAATCTTGACAAACTATAACCTTCTACCTACGTGATACAGAAAGAACTCTCTCTCTCTCTCTCTCTCTCTCTCCCTCCCTCCGTTCCTCCCTCCCTTATCCAGCTCAGGACTGCACAGTCTCTTACTTCAGGCATTGGTTGGGAAAGCCTTGTCATGCCAAATCTTTCCCCCCACCCCCACTGCTCTTCCTGGTGCAATTCCCTCACACTAAGGTGACTTCCATTTTGTTTTGGTTTTTTTCCCTGAATAATCTACAAAAAAAGGAACAATTGCTCATGGTCTTCCTACATTTATTACATATATGTGTTAACTTTAAAATCTTTGGGCAGGTCAAAGTGATTGATGACAAATGTTAGTCAGGGCCCACTGAGAAAACAAAAATTATAGTGAACAATTAGTGAACAATTAGCTAGTGAACAATTTAATACATGTAAATAAATATGCTTATGTGACTACCAGAATAAAATTAACCAGTCCACTCATGTCATTTGCCTTCTGAAACTGGAAGAATTTGAAATGAGGTGGTACTTCCACTCAAGAGTGGTAACATTAATTTCTTTGGGCTGCATTTTTAGAAATTTGAGCACAGGAAGAGAAAAGATTTTCTCTTATACCATCAGTTCAACCAAATGTAACTTTGGCAATTAATTTTTGTCTTTTTATCTTAAGATGCGGGCAGATTCATATAAATACCTTGATGCTAAATATCTTTATGCTTTAAATGGCATAATCAGTACTTTTAATTAACCTTGGGAGAAAATGCAAAACGTGTAGTTTTAGTACTATTTAGGACTGTAACTTCTCTATTTGCCTGAAAAGATTATAAGCAATTCCTGCTATAAGCAAGGATGGGCCTGCTTTTAAAAGACAGGGTCCCAGTGCAGAAACATTTTCTGTGCTGACAGTTTGTGGATTGACTGAACAATTCTATGTAAACATTTACATTGGGATGTCCTTGAAGACAACTTAGATACTTAACATTTGGGCATCCAGATGTTAATGGGGACTAGAGAGTCTGACTATGATCACATTGGGACTGTGAGTATTGCCCTCTGTTGTTTGAATAACTTTTAGATCCCTGGAGTTGATGAAGAAGTTTTCCCAGTAATGTTTCTGACCTAGTTACCATTTTAATTACTTTAAAGTAATATCTAGGTGATTTCTGAGAGAAGTAAAAGAAATTTCAGGTCAACCAGAGAAATTCCTCATGAGAAATGTTTTTGTACATTTTATTCTTTGCCAAATGTGCCGCAACATAAAAAGTAGGTGTTTTGTGAATAACCTCTTCAGGGTAGTAGTCTTACATAATAAATTATATATAACTTTATCCCAGTGCAATCTTAGGAACTGATTGTGTTTTTTATCAGAGACAGACATATTTCTTAAGTTGTGAGAATGTATGGTCTGCTGCAATTCACTCTTTCATCAAACATTTAAGCTAAGAATCCTGTAGGAGAAAGGAAATATCTAGACATGCATCAAGTAGACCAGCTTGCATAATTTATCTTTCATTTATTTCTTATATATTTTGCCTGACCTCCAACGACTGTCCCAAAAAAAATCACTCAACTGCAGTAATGATAATATATCATAAAAGTAAAGCAACCATAAACAATCCTTTAAACCCCAGGCAATTCAACCTAGTAATATTTTTTTAAATATTGAAACTATCTGCAAATAAAGGACCAAATAAAATAAAGATATCTTGATAAACTTATTCGAAATATGGAAGAGAAGGCTCTTGGCTATCCATGTGAAGTTAGTTCAAGGGCAGGTATGGATACTTTTTTAGCAGCCATGTAAACATGTTCAAAGATGTAGATCAGAGATTGGAAGCTCACCTATATTCATAATAATGGAAAGAAGGAAATTATCCGAGAATATGCTATTTCTTATGGTAAAGCAACTTCAACTTCATTAGTTGCATAGCTCAGTCACACTGTAGCAGTTATTGTCAATGTCCCGACTGATGAGCCCAACTAATGCAAGCACACTTTATTGAGTACATCATTTCGGCACTATTGAAGGCAAAACCAGCTCTACCTGATTCCCACACAAATCTACATAGTTAAAATATGGAATCCCCCCTCCCCGCTATTGGTGCAGGTCACATTGTCCAATTGAGTGTCATTGTATTGTTATGAGAAAAAGTCTCTGGTCTTGGCAAACACCTACTGATCTGTCCTTGGCTCTCATGGCTCTCCTTCTTGAAGTCTGGAGCCTGTATTCCATCTCACCCTTCCCTCCCCCCTAGTCTGTTGGCAAATTGGGAAGTGATAATGGTTGCAACAGCAGGAATGTGCTTTGAGCTTGACAGTTATATTGGGCAGAACAATGAACAAAGGCTAGAAAGTAAATGGAGAAGATGGGGATTAGTCACATTTAGGGATCCAAGTCCATACTTCAATTGTCTTTGCACATCACATGCTCTTCAAGAGCTGTGATGGTTCAGTGGTTAGAATGCAGAACTGCAGACTGACTGATGGCTGCCAGTAGTTTGGCAATTTGGGTCTCACTGGCTCAAGGTTGACTCAGCCTTCCATTCTTTCAAGGTCGATAAAATGAGGACCCAGTTTGTTGGGGGCAATAAGTTGACACTGTAAACTGCTTAGAGAGGGCTGCAAAGCATTGTGAAGTAGTATATATGTCTAAGTACTATTGCTATTTCTTCAGAACTAAAAACAGAACAAAACCTCAATGATTCTAAAAAGGCCAAAACAGGCTCTGTATCACTGCATTCAATTGATAAAATCATTAGGGATAAAGTTAAGAAATTTGTGCCTTAAAAATACTCCTATCTAGTTGCATGTTTCCAGTAATGGAAAATACAGATAATTAATTTATGAAAGAAAATAATGTTGGTTCTCTTGGTGGTTTGGGTAGCAAGCAGCGTTCTCATGACTAAGTCAAAAGATGAAATGTCAAGTTTTGAGTTTATTATTAGTAAATTCAAAGAAATTTGCTGCATTTAGCAATTGAAAGGAAATGCAAAATGTTCAAGAAATCTCATGAGATGAGACTTGTTTGCTTTCTAAGGTCTGGGCACATCACAGCATAACAAACTGTACACAATGCTTTATTTGCAACACACCTTTCAATAGCCAATAGTCCAATGATGGCTAACCTTTTATGTGCCGTCCTGCATGCCGGAAATGGCATGTGAAAGCATCCCGCAAGGAATGCGTGGCCCTGCTGGCCTTCATGCACATGGCAGCGCCAATACCCAGAAGAGCAGCAGTCCATTGCACATGCATGAGCCAGCACCCAAACTTCCAGTTTCTGGCATGGACACACACCCGGCTAACAGCTGGCCATTATTCATGCGCACAACATAAACCTGGAAGTTTGGGTGCTGGTCTGCACATGCACAATGGAACATCGCTCTTCTGGGTTTCGCTGCTCACGCACGCATGACAGCCAGATGACCAGCGCACATGTGTGCACAGGAATGCAGAAGAGGAGCAGCAAGTCTGCACATTCCACGTGGGATGGTTCTGTGTGCCGCTTCTGGCACATGTTCCATAGGTTTGCCAACACGGCAATAGTCAATTTCACCCTTATAGGATTTACTTATGATATAAAAATGTGACACAAATAAGTATTCATTATTCAGTCCTTTATGCTTAGTCTTTTAATACTCAGTTCAAACAAAAGTCTCAATGTCTATAAAAGCATAGACTTTATATGCTTTTCCTTTTTCCAAAAGTTCTTGCAATAGTTGTGATGAGGTGCTGCTTCAATGTGATTGTTTCTTTTCTAATTGCTGCCCACCTCCAGGCAAAGCTCCAGTCCTGGTAGACTCCTACCAGGATATGCTGCTCACAGTAACTTTTGGTCCTGGCAGTTGACTTGCCTGTTTGAAACAGCTGCCAATTTCCAGACCTTGCCTCCCCTTCCTCATTTGCATGTCATTTGCTATCTCCTTTCCTCCTATACCACTCTCTACTCTGCACTAACAGTTGTTTTTATAAGCTAAGACCTGGGAGTGGGGAGGCTGCCTCTGGACATCACCGGTCCTTGAAAATGCAAGGCAGTAAATTATTATATTTTTTTTAAAATTTTTTATTCTATTAAAAAAACAAAACATATTTAAAAAAAACATAAACAATAAATCACCCGTTGCTATACATAAGAAAGGAAGGTTTGGTT
>JANHZT010003757.1:202720-216522 GCA_032468215.1 Stegonotus admiraltiensis | reverse complement strand
CTCTCTCTCTATCTCTCTCTCTCTCTCTCTCTCTCTCTCTCTCTCTCTCTCTCTCTCTCCCCCTCTCTCTCTCTCTCTCTCTCTCTTTTTTTTTCTCCCTCCCCCCCTCTCTCTCCCCCCTCCCCCTTTTCAGACAGGTTTAGTGATGGAACTTTACTGAGGCTATCAATGACAAATAGAAAGCCAGAATCACCTTGAGGCAATGGAAGTGCCATGTCATTCTCCTAAATAACTGTCACTAATTTAAGAAGGAACCCTCCATAGATTACCAGGTTGAACAAAGCATCAAAGTAGAAAGTGCCCCAGGCAAATTCTGGGAGGTTGTCAAGAGAAGTTCCTGAAAAATTGAACAAATAAGTACAAAAATTTGTAATCTTCAAGGGGCTATGACAGATTAAAATTCACCAACACAATCTACTGGTGACTGAAGAATGCACTGGAATTATTCCTGGAGATAAAATGTTTCCTATTTCTCTTTTAGTTGTTAATCCATGAACTAAACAGCTGGTTTTATTCATTCCTGGGAATTAAAAATGATCTATTTATTTATTATTAACTACTAACAATTTTGCTTCCTCCTGTCCCCACCCAAGTCTTACTGTATTGTCTTATCATGGTAGGGAGTGTTTCTTGAAAGGATGAGTAGAATCAACTGAGAATCCTAACTGCCCAGTGAAAGGCAGTAGGCACACATTTTGGAAATCAGCAAAATAAGAAGATCCCTTTACTGGATGATCACTTTACTGACAATGGTAAAAGCATACTTTGTTACTACAAGGGAGAAAACAATGGTTAGGGTTAGGGTTAGGGTTAGGGTTAGGGTTAGGGTTAGGGTTAGGGTTAGGGTTAGGGTTAAAGAAAGACAAACCCATAGATAGGCAATACAAAATAATATAGTGCCCAGGTCTCAGGTTGAAAGATACTCAAAACACTATTGAACAGCTGATGCTTTTTCAGAATATTTATAGTGTTGATGATATGGCCAGATTAAAGTCTTCAGGGTGTTGTCATTAAGGAAAACAGAATTCAAATCTGCAAAGACAGAATTACAGAGGAAACGTGAAAGGTAAGAAACATGAACACGGGAAAGCTCAACAAAGTGAAAGATACAATTAATGCCTTATCTATCATCTGGCTAACTGAAATAGATTGGAATTGAAAACTTTCATTCAGAAATTTCTAGTATTCTAGTAATATTCTAGTAATATTCTAGTACAAAATAAAAACCCAACCAGGAAAGAAAGAAAGAAAGAAAGAAAGAAAGAAAGAAAGAAAGAAAGAAAGAAAGAAAGAAAGAAAGAAAGAAAGAAAGGACAGAAAAGAAAGAAATTCCTTTCATAGTCAGAAAGAATATATACCCAATATAGTGCTTGGATAAAATGCAGTCAATCCTTTTCTGAGATTTTATCCAAGTTTATGCTCCAATCACTAATGCTGTGCACTAATGAAAAGGAGTTGTATGGGTTTTATGATTGAGTTCAATATGAAATCAACAGAACATGCAAGTACTATGTGCTGCTTATAGTTGAAGACTGGAAAGCCAAAATTGGAAATAATAAGGAGGAAAAGTTGGACCATCTGGCCTGAAACACAAATGAAGCAGGAGAACGATTTATCCATTTCTGCCAGTCCAATTATTTCTTCATTGCTAACACATTCTCAGAAAACCAAATTGAAGTTTTTATCTCCAGATGGAGTATACAGAAATTAAAATGACTATATAATTGGGCAGAGGCAGCATAGAAACAGATAACAAACTACTCAAGTGCAAGTTAAAGTAAAAGACCAAAGCCAACCAATTTCCACAATACAATCTTGAACGTATAATAGACATTTTCAAGGGGAATAGCAGGAATCTCTTTGAAGTCCTGAACCTCATTGGTAGGGGATCAGAAGAACAATAAAATAAATCAAATGAATTATTAAGGATGAATGTGAAAAAAGATCAAGAAATGGAAGAAAGTAAACTGGATGTCAGCCCAGAATGGAAAATACTAAGAAGAATGGAAAAAGTCAAGAGAAGCAAAGATCTCAGGAAGAACCTTAACAAAGAATTTAACAGAGCTTTTAAAACAGAAAACAACAACAACATTATAATACATTTGTAAAGAATCAAAGAGAGAAACAAACACAGAAAACAAGGAATCTTGCAGAAGATTTCTGAATTCAGAAGAAAATGTTGACCTTAAATTAGTGTGCTACAGGACAATAACAGTCAAATAATAATTTATTCAAAAATGATCCAACAAAACTGGAAATAATATACTGAAAATCTGTAAAGTAGAGATGTCAACATCCAACACATATAAGAAAATATTTCTTGTTTACTAGAATCTCTGGCATTAGAAAATGAACTTAGATTTTTTTTAAAAAAAACCTTTAGTCATTACTAAATTGGAGGAGCACAGGAATTGATGGAATATCTAAAGGAATGTGACAAGCACAAGAAGAAGAATCAAGAAAGGGACTACCTAAATTATGCCAACGAATCTGGAAAATGATACAGTCATCATTAGATTAGAAGAAGCCAATCTACATACCAAAGAAAGGAGACTTAACAAAATGTGGAAACTATCATGTCTTTAATGTCACATGCTATAAAATTATGTTTAGGATCATCCAACACTGATTGAAATGTTATATGGAAAGGGAAAGATACCAGATGTTTAAGCTGGCTTTAGAAAAAGCTGGGGAACGTGAGACATTATTACTGATATATGCTGGGTAATTGAGAAAGCCAAAGAATACAAAAAGAAATATAGTGCCTGTGTTTGGAGATACCATATACTTTGTACTGTTTTTCAACAGTAATACTTACTTTTTAATCATGGCTCAACAGCATGTGCATCTGCAAGGGGTTAACTGGGGGACAGGTGAGATTATGTGCCTCATAACCTAATTGTGCAAATCATTCAATTACTTCTGCATTTTGTGGAGACAAAATAATGCAAGGAAATAATTTGGGTTATTTGTACAATGTACAATTTGTACAAGGTTGCACACAGTGTGATTTTGCCATCATTTCAGCTTCAACAAAATATAATAGGATAACTAATTTAAACTGCCAATAGAGAAGGTACTGCTACTTTTACTTTAAATTTACCAGGTTGATAATTGAATGGGCAGGAGAACTAATGTTCAATAATAAAATTGCTTTCGGCTGATTTCAAAATTGCCAGGAAAAAAATCCTCAAATCTAAAATTTAGCCACTTTTGTTGTTGTTCATATAGGTTGAGATTTAAAAAAAAAAAAAATAACAGCACCAAGGAATTTTGTGTTACATCAGAATAACAGTAACCACCAATATATTTTCTTCTAGAACTAATTCCCAGTATGAAGGCCAATATTGTAGCACCCAGAAACAACCTACTTCTCTTTGCCGCATGGAAAGTCCTGAAAATTAAAGTAAAACTATATTTATGGTCAACATGACTCAGGCTGTTAGGGCAATTGATTATTTTTCATCTCAGTTGTTGGGAAATTATTAGCATGCATCCTGTTAGGCATTGCCCAGATAGCGTCATAATATTCAGAATTTAAATGGAAGAGACTGAAGAGGTTCTGTCTAGCCGACACTGTTTCAGTTGCAAATAATTTTCTTCCCTTCTAAAATATGTGAGCAAATCTGTTCTTGTGTGGAAAGGTCACATATGACTAATAATAGGATGGCAAGACAGATGATAGCAGTTTTCAAAATGTAATTAAGATGGAGAATTTCGAGAGGTCTGTGGTATTTTGCTATTCCCCCACTGTAGCTGATAAACTCAATTGGCTGCTCACATATCATTTTAATATCACATTAGAAATTATCATGGTTTATTTGGGGGGATGGAAATTATTTTCTGGATAGAGGGGGAAAAACTAATATTTTATAGCATACTTGTATCTCTAAAATGAATCTGTGGAAAATATAATTTGAATTTATCATTTTCTGTGACAATTTTTGGTTGAATCCCAACTTTTCAATAGTTTTAACTAATATGATTTCTTAGATCAAAACCTCTGGAGATAATCCCCCCATATTTCATTTTCATCATTTGTCAGGTAATACATTTCTATTAAAAACTTTCATTTAAGGCAACAAATAATCCCTATAACCATATCCATATTGCTTTCCTCTTTTGCTATCTTTTTCCAGTATTGAAATGCTACCACTTACATGTTTGTTGCCATCTACTAACCTTGCCCATTTACACTGGAATGAAGAGGTAAGTTATTTTCATTTTAAACTCTGGGGAACTAGCAAGGCTGAAGTGCTAATATTTGAACTTGAAGCAGACTGAAATTGATGGGAGCAAATGAAACCAGCTCTCTAATGAGCAATTACACTGCTGTTCATTAGGTTGAATATCACCCTAATTAAAGGCATCAAGTCAGATACATCTCAGGTTTGCTCACCAAGAAAATGGTAAGTGAAAGGTATTTATCCCAGTGTTCTGACATTCTCCTTCAAGCCCATAACACTACTCATCAGAGGCAGTAAGTCCTGAAGCAAATTATATCAGAATAGTCATCATGATTGGTGACAGCTGGAAAAACATGAGACAAGATGGTGGCCATATCTGCAAGATCAAAGTCCTGCCCTGTGATTCATGTTAAAAGGGGATGGGATGTAAATCTCACGGTTTTGGCGTCCATTTTGACTTTTTTCCCCTCCCATTTTGTGGACACTGATCCTAAGAGATGAAAATATTCACATAACCAACAATTTCCACACTATGAAGCTGAGCTCCAAGAGAAAGGAATGGGACAACTTGCCATAGCCAACTTGCTGTGGCCAAGTCACCATGGCCAACTCGCTGTAGGACAACTCACCACGGCTAACTCACCATGGGACAACTTGCTATGGGACAGTTTAACTATTTTATTTAATTATTTAAAATAATTGAAAATTATTTTAATTTTTGCCATTCACATTTCATTCTGTCCCTCCCTTTTGCATCCTTTCTTTAATGATTCTATTCCACCATTTCTTTGTTATTAGTGTAACTCTTGTCCTTCAGCAAGTTGTCCTGTGGCGAGATGGCCATGGTTAGTTGTCTTATGGTGAGTTGGCCATGGCAAGTTGGCTGTGATGAGTTAGCCATGATGAGTTGGCCATGGTGAATTGTCTTAGACCCCCCCCCCAAGAGAATGTCCTTTAAAAAAGAAAGAAAAGCCCACATTATAGCTGAATGATGGCATGTAGAGCAAAAGAGGCCAACAAATTAAGCCTTCTTTTAAGAGAAAATAGGTACTGGACACTTTTACGGTTGGCAAACAGCTTGGAGATAATTTCTTTTAAACCTGATCAGGCTTCCACAAGCAAAAGTGGGGCCCTTATTAAAACTTACTACAAGATTTGCTCCCAGAGTATGCATATCACACCATTTTATTCTCAATTTATGCCCACATGAATTCACATTGGACAGTTGTGCTTCTGTAAAGTTTGACTGCCTCTTGGATATACAGATAAAAATGTTAATTCTTCAAATAAGTGGCATATTTATTTTTTTTAACTGCCTAGTTAAGTGGAACCAATAGTTTTATTCCTAGGAGGAGACTTCACATAAACTGATGTATCATTTTATGGGACTGCAACAAACTTTGACACCCTCTGAGATAATCAATTTTTGCTAGGGAAATTTCCCTCTACTTCACCCCAGTCAGATGGATGGGATGGGATTGGTTTTGCTTAAGGCTAGAGAAGGATGCTTCTTATCCTGGTAAATTTACCAATTTGAAAGAGAATAAAGTGGAATGATATGTATCTGATTTGTCATGCAATAATAAGAAACCCCAACTGCTGTGAAGGGAATTAGAATTGTACTATGTTTCTGACTAATTGTGACTAACCAAAAGTCGCATTGCAGTTTTAATTCCCTAAGCCATTTTCAAACCATCTTCTGTAAGGAAGAGAAAGTTGTCAATTGGGTTGATCATATAACCTAGAATGCAATCATTGGAGTCTCAGAGATGAGAAAAACTAGAGCTAAATTCAAAATTTTCCAATATCACTTTGGTACCATACAAAAAATTATTTTTGAGAAGCAGCCACTAACATCTCTACTTTTTCTCCACTCCACAATGCCAAGCAAGATACCCCAACCTTATTAATAAATTAATAGCTATTAATGGGAAAACATGCATTCTTGCCCCAGTGCTGCTTCCCTCAACCTTCAACTTCCCAGATGGACTTAGGAGCTCAATCTAACATTACCATGGAGAGTTATCTTTAAAATAACTACAAAGATAGCTTTGGCTGTGTTTGGTTGATGCAGGCTGTAATAATAACAGCATAAAGTACTCCTATACCTACTAAGACTGTAGGGACTCATGACTTCTGCCTGTTCTCCTTCACTTTGCAGCTTCCTGATTATGCATCACAGTGAACCAAGTAATATCAGTTATTTACTCCTTGGAGTAAGTACTATATTAGCTCTGCCAAAAAGAGTAGCCATTTTTAAATATCTCTTTATTTCTTGAATTTATATCCTGCCACAATCTCATGATTCTTAGCAGAATTCTTAGTAGCATGCAAAATATGAAAAGGAACATATCCATAGTAAGGTTAAAACACAAACATAAATGAACAAGGTTCATCACAAAAAATAACCAACAAGCACATTATGGTCAGTGGTTATTTTAAAAAAAAAAACTAACAGAAAATTGGTCTCCAATAGATTGGAGAATATAGAATTTTCCTATGATTTTATATTGACCTGCATTACTTGTAGCCATCTTTTCTGCAAGCAAAAGAGTTCTTTATGACAAATGTTTTCTGAACCCAGCATCTGGGAAATTAGGGTAAGAATGGGTCATATTGTTGTAAATTGAGAGGACTTTAAAGGGATACCTATATCTTATTTCTTGGAAGTTTAGATACCTTTCAAAGAAGTATCACCAAGTATTTCTTCTTATTATTTTTCCCACACATCCGTTTTCCCCCCCTCCATCCAACACCTTACTCTGCAGAAGTTATTTAAAATCCAGTAGGAAATGCTAAAGATGTCACATATCCAACAGAGATGAGGATTAATTGCAGCAAGGAAGATATATCATGGTTACATTAACTACTGTGTTTACCCCATAAATTATTCCCTGTTGCTAGTTAAATATATAATTTGAGAATGAACAACCATATTCACTGAAATAGTAAAAGAGAAGTAGGGAGAACAAGACACTAAGGAGAAAAAGAAAAGGATGGTTCAATAGGCAAGATATGACACCAGTATGATGAAAGCAACTAATACAATAAAATAATGTTTCTTCAAACTTTATTTACAAAATCTTTTTACCTGACAGGAGTTAAGTCATTTCTCCTCTCATTAAACTTGGTTAATTTATTCTCTCCTCTCATTTGGCCTAAAGTATCATTGTTAAAGGATAACTTCGGTAAGAGAGGCATAGTTCCACACTTTGCAAAGAATAGTCATTGTTCAGCATTGAGCAATCAAGCTCATAGACCAGGGCTGTCAAACTCACAGCCCACGGCCCAGATCCATCATGCGCTGGTCACTCTCACACCCGGTTTAATGAAGGGGAAAAAAGACACGATACATCACACGATGATGCCATAACGATATGAGTTTGAAACCTCTGTCATAGACTATATAATGGATTATTATGTTTTTTGGAATATCTATCAACAAAATAAGCTAGTATTCAAAGGTTCTCTCTATGTGCCTTTATAAATTTGAAGATAGCTTTCAGTTCAACTGCATTGTTTATGCTTGCTCCATCAAATAGGCATAGAAGCACAAGCAGGGCATGCTCCAGGGCCTTTCTATCAAACAATGTTATCTTATTGGATATCAGATTCCTATTGTAGACTTAATAATCAACTCAGTGCATTCTGGGCCTGAAAAGAGTTTGAGTGAAGATGATTTTGATATGCAAAGGGGAAAAGTTATCAACTTATACCATTTCTATTTCAATCTCATATTTAATCACTTTTTATCACCCCCCCACACACACATGTACAGTATGTATATGTATTTGTATTCCAGATTTGTCTATCATCACATCAAAGGATGCATTCTGACACACCTAGACAACTTTCCCTCAGTAGTGTTAATAGACAGATATACCAATATTTCCTTCCAAACTTGACTATATATTCCTCACATTTAGTTGCTCAGGTACTCCTGGTTTGCCCAATATGTTATTCCTGTAATACAGAAACTGATAACCCATCTAAATTTTAAATTATCAAGTTGGCACAAATAGAGTATAGTGTTCTGGCTTATCTATATCTGTGTCTGTCTGTCAGCCCGTCCGTCCGTCCATCCATCCATCCATCCATCCATCCAGTTTCCCCCAAAATAAGACATCCCCTGATAATAAGCCCAATTGGGCTTTTGAGCACATGGCAATAAGGCTAAGCGCTTATTTCAGGATTCAAAAAAATATAAGACAGGGTCTTATTTTCAGGGAAGCATGGTATCTATTTCTATTTAAACTATCAGATTTATATAGCTGTATATCTCATATAGTAACACAAGTGAATAGTTCAATGAAGTTCCCAGGAAAGTAGCTGGGTTTTGTGTTCTAGCTCTTAACATCAGAAACCACTGGATGTAATTTAAATTTATGCATTGTAAAATCTGTAATTGGTCAGTTTCAGTTGTTGTGCAAGCTCCTCTCTTTTTCCCCTTTTTCTTTCTTTTTTTTAATGTAATGGATGTTTTTAATTGTTATTATTTTGTATTTGTATTACAGCCTGGACTTTGTATATTACTTTAAGTTGTTGACCTTTGGCTATACTAAAGCATTTTGGCAAAATATTTTTCTTAAATTCTTAAAATTTAAGAATTCTTAATTTTTTTAAATTCCTAAAATTGATGACTCTTTGTGCTATCAAACATTGGCCATTTGCTACCAAACTTCATTGGAAGAATCTATGGAATCTAGGGGCTGCAAAATGTATCTATGGGTTCTATTGTTCAAGACATTGCTGCCCTGAGATGTCCATCATTGGAAATCCTAATAGATCGTTTCAAATTGTTTCTCAAATATATTTTCTTACATTACAATGAGGATATGTGTTTGGGAGACAATATGTGTTTGAAAGAACTAGTGAAGATTTCCACAGATTTCTGATATTGTTGGAACATCAGTTTCTTGAAGACTTGTGTCTGGTCTCTTCTTACCAAGTAGCCTTGAATAAAGTTTTCATTTAAAAAAAAAATACTTAGCACAATCCAGACTAAGCACAAATATATTTACTTTGTGTAGCTATTGAGTAACTGCATCCAGAGCTCTGTGATATTAAAAGCTTCCTCCAAAGCTGTTAATAAACAAATACCCTGTTTCTACCAAAATAAGACATCCCCTGATAATAACCCCAATTGGGCTTTTGAGCGCATGGCAATAAGGCCAAGCACTTATTTCAGGGTTCAAAAAACTATAAGACAGGGTCTTATTTTCGGGGAAACACGGTAATATTTTTAGCTGCCCATTTCTCTTTGGTTTCATACTTCTTTTTATATTGGAAATATACCATAGCAATGAAAGAGTAGAGACAGTATTATTAATTAATGTAGCTGCATATGAACTGGCCACATGAACGATAGGATGCCTGCTTTATGTATTAGAGGTCCTAGATTCAGTCCCTTGGGGCAGTTAAGTAATAAGTGGAGTTAAATCTCTGCTGAGTCACTATTAAATATAGTTGACAACTTCACATTATATAGAGTAATGTTTCAAGTTTATACATGGAATACATGTCTTCATAGAATCATAGAATTGTGAAATCAGGACTATATGGAACATCTTGGTGAGCCACCTAAACTGTGTAGTAAACCTAATTTAATTATTCTTGAGAGTTGGCTGTACAACCTCTTCTTGAAAACACTCATAAACATTATAAATAATATGTTTCATTGAGGTACATTTATTAAAATCTAAAAAGCTGCAACTGAACTTCTTGGTCATGGAAAATAATTCTTGGCCATTCTTCCTGCAGCTTTCCTTCAGATATCATTGTGCTGATCTTCTCTCTTTCTCTCTCTTTAAATACACAATAAATCTCTCTGGAACCCCACAGGGCAATTCACTAAAAATCTAATTCTGCCCTCCTCACACTACAGTCAGTGGGGGGGATAGTATTCTAGGCAGTGATCTGAAATGTCTCTTATATCCATGCTGTACTTGGCCTATTTGGTATCCGTAAACTATTAATATGAAAGCTAGCTATAACCTTGAGGGAAGTAATGCTGGGGCATTAACAAATCCTATGGATGGATTAAAGCATCTTAAATAACATGCCGGGCTGCCTGAATCCCTGCTCTGGTAAATGCTGTGCCCATCTTCTGCCACTGCTATGAATCAATTCTCACTGCTTGAAAGAAGAAAGACTCAGCTTGTTCCTCCTGTCCTTTCCTATTAAGTAAGTTAAAAACAGTGCCTAGGAGCAAAGATACTGATGTAGGCTGGGTCGAATAAAATCTGCTGCCTGCTGTGGATTAATGAAATAGGCCAAAATTAATAAATGGGGCATGCTCCCCGGTTATCAGATAGGAATAAATTTTTGCAATGCTATAATAAAATTTTTGCCACTAAGTTGTTGGCAAAAACATAAAGAACCTATTATTGCTGGTGCCATTTGTTATATGTGCTAAGAATGCCCTCGGAAAATATAAAATATCTGGATGCATAGAAATGACCATACACAGACAGTGTTTTTATTTAGTAAGAAGACTGAGCTGTCATTAGCCCTCCAGATACAGTACAAATAATGAATCTGGTTAGCTGCACAACACCATTTGTATGAAATATTGCTAGCCTTAGCAATTTGTCTTGCGTTGGTAATGTTTTCTTTTACTTAGGAGACATAGGAAGTGAATGCTTCCTAAAGATTGCATTAATGCTTGAATGCTGCTCTTGCTGATTAAAAAACAATTGTCTCATTTGTGTGTCAGATAATATACCATCTCTTCTGCTAGAGCTCACGGGGGCTTATATGTCCTCTCATGTGATCCATAGAGACCTATGAAGTAGCTTGGGGTGAGAAAAAATTATAGGTTCCAGGTCCCTCTACCGGGAGCAGTGGTGGATTAAGGTTCATTGTGGTGCCCTAAGCACTGACAAATCTTGGTGTCCCCCTCCTTTGTACATACTGTACAAATCTTCATTGGTGGTGGTGGTTTTTTTCCTCAACTTTGTGGTATCCCCTTTGGGCTTGGTGCCCTAAGCACGTGCTTAGTCTGCTTAATGGTTAATACACCACTGGCAGGGAGGATAGCTTTAGTTGAGAGAAGACTAAAAGAGTCACCACACTCTAATTCTTAATATAAAGTAAAATCCTGAAGCCAACCATAGTTCCTAAAAATTTCATGAATACATCCTTGTCATTTTCTTGGCAGGAAAAAGGAAGTGGTTTACAATTGCTTTCTTCTGTGTTTCTTTACTGTCCAAAGTAGCCTGTAGCCAAAGGATTTCTTAAGATGACGCATCCAAGGACCAACAACACTGTCATCATTGTCTACTGTATTATTATTTTTTTAAGTTGCAAAATAGAGGAAGGATTATTTTATGTCCAATTTTCCATCTCTATGATGATGTTATATATATTAAAAAAGTTAAACAGGTCTCTTTGGGACTGTCCATGTTGATTACCTATGGCATTGCTTCCAGTACTTATTGATATATAGATGCCTATTAGTTATCTCATTCTTCCTCCTTCCTTCCTTCACTCTCTCTCTTTCTCACTCTCTCACTCTCTTTACTTCCATTTACTTGTATCCTATTCTGCTGGTTAACTGTTTTGGGTGTTTTCTTTTTTTTTATTGAACTATTTGATATTAAATAAACATCAAGGTATGTACACTGAGAGGCATATAGACCTGAGTCCTTTGGGAGAAGGGCGGTATAGAAATCTAAATAAATAAATAAATATATGCTTGTTGTGATCTGGATATAAGAACTGACTGGGATTGTGCTAGGTGCAAACTAAATTGGAAATTAACCACAATAACTAGCAGAAAATTACTTGGCTTTCTTAACCAAACAAAGTTTTTAGATGTTACCACCATATTAATGGCTTATTTTCAAGGAGGCCAACTCAGAGATACAGTGTGAATCTCACATTATTCAGGCATTATAGGAGCAGAACAGAAACATACAAGCTGAATATTATAGTCCTTCCAGAATTTACCACTGACCTGCCATTTTTAAGGAGAAATTCTTCTACACATAGAGGAACGATCACATTAACTTCATTTAAGTAACTTAATATAATTTGAAATTTAAATTAGACTGAAATTTAATCAGATTTAGCTTTAGGTTTATTGTTGGAGTGCAGCCTCTACTCATCACTCAATGGCTATAAACAGCTTTTTCTCTGGGAAAAAAAGTGATCTACAGTATTGCTTTCATAAAGAGATGTAATCAAAGTGAAGAGTTTTTATATTTAATAAACTAGGGAAGAAATAAATTTTTCCCCTCCCCTAAATAGTTTCCCCACTGAATACTGCAATCCAAGTGATGGCTTTAATCATAGTAATAAAATAAAAAAACGATTTATGACAGGTGGTGAAAAAATGATTAATGTCATACGTGATTTGAGTCTCTGTTAAAATATACCTTAAGTGCAGAAATCATTAGTGAGCAGAGTTGTAAACACAGTACAGACTTTGCAGATGATAATGTGACTACTATGCATTGCTAATAGACTTAGCCTATTCTTGTGTGAAAAGTTAATTGATTCTGATTAACTCAGCAGCTCCTAAAATACTTACATATTTTGTAAGAGTTAGCACTGCTTTTCACTGAACCATTTCCCTTGGTGACAGAAAAAGACACATTAAAAAGGGGGGCACAATCCAGAGGTAGTGGTTAAGAGCAGGCTCACACTGTGCAAGTTTCTTGTATGAGTCACAGAAATGGGTCAACACAGCACATTAGCTGTAGCAAATAATACTTTGAAAACAATAAAAATATTAAATAAACTCAATAACTGGCTTGAGCAAGACTTCAAGAATTTTCCTTCTAATATCAGTTTATAGCCATCTATGAAACAGGTTGTCTTTCTGGAACTCACACTCAATTTAAATAAAGGACATAAGCAATATTAAATATGGGAACCAAATGTTAAGTTATTTGAATATCATTAAGTCTAGTTTCATCACAGAGCATTGTTATGGACCAATGGTTGTCATTTCAATTTACAGTCCACAGCTTCTCCAAGGATGTTCAGGTGATGTCTCTGATTCTTTTCCTAAATGTTATCTTTTCCTTTTATTATTTCCTTCAACTATTAAGCCATAACATCTGCATCATACTTAACTGTTGCATTATTTGGGAATAGTATCTAAGGCAGTTAGTGACCTACATCACCTGAGTCCCTTGTCATGACTTTAGAACAGGATTGTCAAACTCACATCATTACAGTGACATCACATGATGTATCGGGACTTTTTCCCCTTTCGCTAATGCAGGCATGGGCATCGCCAGCACGTGACACATCCAGCCCGCAGGCCAGGAGTTTGACAGCCTTGCTTTAGAGCTTCCATGTGGTCGAGATTGTTAAAAACTGAAGGCTCAACAAGCAAAGATGAAAACTGTAATGTAATAGTTCTTCACAACTAAAATAAGAAAAAGCTTCAGGCTTTCCCCCAAATTTCACCTATGTCTGATAATGTGATACAGAGTCTTCCATTTTAAATAAATAAATAAAATAAAATAAATTTTGCATCGCTCAGCTCCTTAAAAATTCTTAACTTTGGCTCTCGACCACCATAAAATTTCTTTACTGCGCATGCCCCAAGATGGCGGCGGCCGTCTGAGCGCGTCCTGGGGGGGCGGCTTCTGGCGCTGAGGG
>JANHZT010003757.1:146590-161105 GCA_032468215.1 Stegonotus admiraltiensis | reverse complement strand
AGGGCAACACTCGCATGCCCACCAATATGGCTCTGCGTGCCACCTGTGGCACCCGTGCCATAGGTTCGCCATCACGGATCTAGGACTAAGTTTTTCACAAACTTTGTTAAGTTTACAATGGGTGGACTTCAACTTCCAGAATTCCTCAGGCTGCACGATGAGGTGATAAATCAGAGTCCCCCAAACTGGTCAATACATTATCAATCATCAAGGGTCAATATTATGGTTCATAGTATTTATTAGTAAATGTATTTATTAAATTATTTTCCTATAATGTTTGGGACCCAATGAACCATCTGAAATTCATGAAGAGGATGATAAGCTAAAAGATTTGTGGCTTTGTGTTAAATAGACCTACATGTGTCTCCTGCAAGAGGCGTAACTCAGTTTAAATTGCAGTGTTGGCAGTGATAGCGGCAATCACACTAACTGGCTCAAAAGTTGTCATGGTATTCTCCAAGAAGCTTTTCATATCTTGGGCCTTCACATCTGGAGTATATAAGCAGTCCTCCACTTATGACTGGTTGCTTAGTAACCATTCAGAATTACAAAGGCCCTCTCCGGGAGTACTTATGACCTGACGGTTCCAATGGGCTCTTGCCACACAGTCATGTGATCACATTTTGGGAGTTCCGCATTCAACCTGCATTTATAGCGCTTTTTCAGTGTCCTGGGTTAAACGACTGCATTTTATGACTTTTTAAAAAAAACTTAAAAACACTTTATTTACTTCAGGTTTTCAGCAAAGTCAGCCCACAGCAAACAACTGGTTCGCTTAAGGAGCATGGCATTTGCTTAATAACTGCCACAAAAATAGGGTCAGTCATGGGATGACTAGTTCTGGCTCTGTTGTAAAGTTGTCTCTTTTGTTTTTGGTTGCTTGGGTTAATTGACTTTTGTATGTTCCACCATACATTATGAGAGCCAGTCTGGTGAATAGGTTGTCCTTGACTTATAATTGGTTGCTTAGCGACCATTTGAAGTTACGATGGGTCCACCAAAGAATGTATGTATGACCCAGTTCCGGCGGCTGCTCCCTCTCAATACCACATGTCCGTATTTTGAATGCTTGGCAACTGGCCCACATTTAAAACCATTTGCAATGTCCTGCAATCACACAGCCATGATTTACAACATTTTTATGAGAAACCATTTTTCACTTCCTATTTTACACAAGAATGCCCCATAGCAAACAATGTGTTTGCTTAATTTGTGGAGGTTGTTTAACGACCATGGTAGTTGCTTTATGATCGCAGTGGTTGCTTAATGGCTGCCATAAAAAAGGGTCATAAAATTGGGTTGGCCATGTGAATGACCTGCCTTACAGTCATCATGACTTATAGCCGTAATAGGCTAGTTACATTGCGATTGTAAAGCAAGGACTACCTGTAGTGGTTAAGACATCTGACTGGACACCAGAAGACTGTGAATTCTAGTTCTTTCTACCAGCTGAATGACCTTGGGCCAGTCACATTTTCTCAGCCCTGGAAAGGAGGCAAGGGCAAACCATTTCTGAAATGTTGCCAAGTAAGCTGCAGGGACTTGTCCAGGCAATTGCTAGGAGCCAAAAACTTACGCAAAGGCACAAGAAATAACACCCCACCCCCAATATATTACTTTCAACTGGTCTGATTCATTCATGTCTATTTGAAGAAAAGGCACTAAATTACTACATGGCACATTTGGAATATCATATATGAAATAATCACGTTATTAACACATGACTCTTAATTATGTTTGTTTAAATTTCAGGATGGTTTTTGTTTTTAATTATTGAACTATCAAGTAACTGACATAAATTTGTGATACATACGCACGCATACCAATACAGTATGCAATGTTTTTATGTATAAGCTTATTTAAAATTCTGCTAATAAGATAGTGTATAACAATATACACTGCTTAAAAAAATAAAGGGAACACTTAAACAACACAACGTAACTTCAAGTCAATCACACTTCTGTGAAATCAAACTGTCAATTTAGATAGCAACACTGATTGACAATCAATTTCACATGCTGTTGTGCAAGTGGAATAGACAACAGGTGGAAAGCATAGGCAGTTAGCAAGACATCCCCAATAAAGGAGTGGTTCTGCAGGTGGTGACCACAGACCACTTCTCAGTTCCTATGCTTTCTGGCTGATGGTTTGGTCACTTTTGAATGCTGGCGGTGCTGTCACTATAGTGGGAGCATGAGATTGGGTCTACACCCCACACAAGTGGCTCAGGTAGTGCAGCTCATCCAGGATGGCACATCAATGTGAGCTGTGGCAAGAAGGTTTGCGGTGTCTATCAGCATAGTGTCCAGAGCATGGAGGCACTACCAGGAGACAGGCCAGGACATCAGGAGATGTGGAGGAGGCCATAGGAGGGCAACAACCCAGCATCAGGACTGCTACCTCAGCCTTTGTGCAAGGAGGGACAGGAGGAGCACTGCCAGAGCCCTGCAAAATGACTTCCAGCGGGCCATAAATGTGCATGTGGCTGCTCAAATGGACAGAAACAGACTCCATGAGGGTGGTATGAGGGCCGACGTCCACAGGTGGGGGGTTGTGCTTACAGCCCAACACCTTGCAGGACGTTTGGCATTTGCCAGAGAACACCAAGACTGGCAACTTCGCCACTGGTGCCCTGTGCTCTTCACAGATGAAAGCAGGTTCACACTGAGCTCACTAATGGTGTGGGGTGGCATTTCTTTGGGGAGCCGCAGAGCCCTCCATGTGCTTGCCAGATGTAGCCTGACTGCTATTAGGTACCGAGATGAGATCCTCAGACCCCTTGTGAGACCATATGCTGGTGCGGTTGGCCCTGGGTTCCTCCTAATGCACGACAATGCTAGACTTCATGTGGCTGGAGTGTGTCAGCAGTTCCTGCAAGATGAAGGCATTGATGCTATGGACTGACCTGCCCGTTCCCCAGACCTGAGTCCAATTGAGCACATCTGGGACATCATGTCTTGCTCCATCCACCAATGCCACATTGCACCACAGACTGTCCAGGAGTTGGGGGATGCTTTAGTCCACGTGTGGGAGGAGCCCTCAAGAGACCGTCCGCCACCTCATCAGGAGCATGCCCAGGCATTGTAGGGAGGTCATACAGGCATGTGGAGGCCACACACACTAGTGAGCCTCATTTTGACTTGTTTTAGGGACATTACATCAAAGTTGGATCAGCCTGTAGTGTTTTTTTCCACTTTAATTTTGAGTGTAACTCCACATCCAGACCTCCATGGGTTGATAAATTTGATTTCCATTGATAATTTTTGTGTGATTTTGTTGTCAGCACATTACATTTGCTCATGTAATGAACAAATACAGTATTTACTACGAATATGTCATTCATTCAGATCTAGGATGTCTTATTTTTGTGTTCCCTTTATTTTTTTGAGCAATGTATAATTTAGATATTTTTACCATAAATTGGATAAAATGGAAAAGATACAAAAGTGGGAGAAATGATACTCATAGATTCATGCATTCCTACACCAAACGGAAGGGAATGGGGAGAGTAGAGAGCGTGATTCTTACATTTGGCTAACCTGTGACTTTATTCCCAATTTTACACAAATCTATGTGTGAACTCACTGTTTATGCCGTTTTGAGGCAACATATAAGATTGCACTGTAAAATGTACAAACTTAGGAGATATCTGAGGTTGTAACATTAATTTGAGGATTATGATTGTGTCAGTAACACACCAGAAACTCTTTGGATTCCTAACCAGCAAACATTGTCATGGTAACATGGATGGAACTTTTATGTGCTGATATTATACAGTCTTCTCATAGCCATTGTGATCCTCGTGGATCAGACCTCAAATCTCTACTTGAGAAACCTTGGCTATTTTCATTTAACTTGATCATTGGGGAACAAAGAAGAAGAACTTACGACTGGCTCAACAAAAACATCAATAAATCAGTTAGTAACAGGAAGACTGCAGAACAGGCAAACAACAAAACAGATATATACCAGAAGTACTAGAAATAATCTTTCAATTGTAAAGAGCTAAACAACAAACTTTTGTCAAGCAAAAATCAATAAAGTCTTACTCGTGGAATGGAAGGTTAAAAATAGCAGGAAAAAGAAAAAAATGTTAAAAGAAGATATAACATCCCAGAAAAACAATTTTAAGATAGTGAAAGTATTATGGTGGGATAAAACACTAGTACTGTGTGATCCTGCCACTCCTGAGGAAAAATGAACTTGGGAAGTATGAACTTAGTCAGAAGTTACCTCTGAATCAGTAGAAAGGGCCTATTGTGATGAGCAGCATTTGCTTCAGTTTCTTGCAGGTTTAGGTATTAAAACTTATCCATTTTTTCCTGGTGTTTGTCATGAAATTTCTAGTTTCACAGAAAAAGGAATTTGGAGTATATAGTTGATGATCTACTTTAATGCTCAGTGCTACTCTAGACATTGTTCCATTTATCAAATGTGCTTTATCCTTCAAATATGATTGTATGTTCCGAATTCTGCACTTCAGTTGTCTAGATCCTATATTATATGAACTACCCATCTAATTCCCTACCATGTCAAAGAAAAATGTCTTTTTCCCCCCATCGGTTTATCAGATATAAAATTTTCTTTTCAGATTGTGTCCCACCCACTTCCTTCATAAATCAGTGTTTCCCAAAGTCAGTAACTTTAAGATACTCATTGGGGTATTTAAAAAAGAAAAACTTTCAAGGAGATGCAATTGCAGGTCAGTTGGATCCATAGAATTTTGTGGCAGAATGTTGTGATTATGATTCTAGACAAACTAGACAATGAAACATTGTGAATAGATTTTAACTGGACAATGGATGCTCCAAGAGAACATGCTCACAAGCTTAGCAAGGTTTAAACTAAGTCAAGCATGATTACATTGTATCAGCAAAGAAAAAAAGAGGAAAACCTATAGCAGGAGTGTAAATGTTTCAGGTTTTCAGGTTCTTACTGATTTTTTTTTTTGTCTTCAGAACAAGTAGATAGAACAGAGGATGATCATAATCTTGTGGGGGCAATTCTTACTTTAGAACTAAGCTGCTCCAGAGGATGGAAACAGGAAATTACTCACTGATTAGATAACCTGGAATCTTCCTAAATGACCACTCAAGGTTCTGCTTCTAAACTTCAAGATTCACTTATGTACTTTAAGATTCACTGATGATAAATTATGTGCTATCGAGTCAATAGAATTTCTCCCAGATGCTTTCTCCCTATCCCAATGATGTACCCGTCACTCCTCTAGTTGAATCTATTCACCTTTTTCTGGTCATCCTCTTCAACACAACTGAAGAACTTTCTTAGTCAGTGTAACACATATTAATATTTATTCAGTATATATCAGTAATAATGTTGCTTGTTCCTTGGCTTTTTCTAAAACTAGCCTGAACATCTGACAACACACTTTCCATGTAAGGAGTCTAATTTGGAATGGATAATGCTAAAACTAATTTTGAAATTTTGAAATTACAGACAATCTGCAATCTCGGTGTTGTACTCCCTCTTCCAATATATTAGCCACTGCATTATTATCCAGGTTTACTGGTATAGTTTAGATAGAACTTTCTTTTGTCACTTGCCATACTTCAGTAGATATTCAGTTCCAAATGACCAGGTGTTGATTAACTTTATCTTCTAGCACTAGAGGTTCTTGTAAATAAGGAATATTTTCCAAGGTATCTTGGCTGTTGGCATTCCTATTGCAAAGGGTAAGATTCAGGACAAACCACAAGATAATTTTGGTGATCTCCTAATTTAGAGGTGAAGTGCAAAGAGACTTAAGCTGCAAAAGGAAAATGTTACTCAACTTGGATAGAAAATAAATTCCAGGGACAAAAGATTGAATTTACACACACAATCAAAATACAATTTAATCATATGCAACATTTTTAGCAAAATATTTTATCTGTTCTTTCAGAGAAACCTCCCCCCCAAGGATTCCTCCTTTGATGTAAATAAGTGTACCCCTTCCTTTAGCCTTCTATTTTTTGTTTTCTCCCAATTCCTTGTCTTACAAATGGATTTTGGTTTATGACCACTAGATTGGATATTTTAGGTATCTTTGACCCTTTCACTATTGCTCTTCTTGATTATTTTAAGCCAGGGTTGCAAGTTAAAAAAGAGAAATACTTTCTCTGCAGATCTTTCTTTGCCTAATTTACAGACCACAGCTCTACTATAATATCTTAACACAGGGATGATAAGTTTATTGGAAATGTGATAATTGCCCCCTGATTGTTGCTTAACTTAGTGCAGGGTTGTTTTCATTGTTTGCTTAATGCCTCTGTCTATTTGATCCCAAACCATCTTAATGTAGATTGAAAACATGGTATGGTCAGCTGTTTCTAAATATGGAGTGGGGGGCTAGGTTACCCATTGCCTGCAGCAGCAGTCCTCAACCTTTCCAACTTGGCAGCAATCAGTAGGGGGGGGAGACAGAATGGTTCTGTGTGAGTGGCAGACGCAAGTGGGCATGCCTATCACTCACACAAATGGACCTTCGCAAATAACACGAGCGCCCATTGCTCGCGCAAATGGAATTTTGCACACTTGTGCGGCCCAGTTCCAAACAGCCCGTGGCCCTACTGAGTGGGGGTCGGGGACTCCTGGTCTACAATATCAGAGCATCTTTGATTTGCTGAGCAACATTATGTACATCAGAAGGAACTTGTTGCTGTGTACTTGGTGTTTTTGCAATAGTAAAATGTCATTGTTCAATAAATATCTTGTTGATAAACATAGGAAAATATGTTTTTGTCAGAGATTTGTTGGTAATTAGCTTTGGAAGCAAGGAAATAATATGGTTCATTTAAAAGAACATCTATATAGTAATCCCTACAGGATTAACTATAATGCAGAAACAGTCCAATGAAAGGGTAAAAGAGAACATCTGGGAATGGAAGCCAATTCTCTTGCTGTAATTCACTAAGCTGCCTTCTGGAGCTTTCTACCTTTTTGAATATGATAATCCTCTGCCAATATAAGTTGAAATTATTTATTGCAATGAACTGTGTTAAAGTTAGAATAAATCTTGCTAGGTATTTTTTTTTTTAATGGCAAACAAGTTTCCCTCAGCTGGTGGTTTTTTTTTTTTTTTTGCATCTTAGCTATAAGCTTTCCATCACTCTGACACCTGTGTGCACAATAGATATCAAACATCCAATATTTGATTTTAAAAAAACCTGAACAGCCTATTTTAAGAGGGCCTCTTTTGCGTAGCAAGAACAGCTCTCTTAACTCCTAGTAAAGGGAATTGCCTTCTTTGCCACTGCAACATTGTTCACCCGAGCCCACCTGCTTTATGGATAAGGAAATACTCCATTATAAGTCCAGCTCCCGAAAAGCTCTTTACTCATTCATGTTGGCTAAAGTGATTCCTGCTAGCAGCACAGATGATTAACCGTGAGCGCTCCTGCTGTTCTCAGCCAGCAAGTAGCTATTTGTAGCTCCAGCAGATGTTTCCATTTTCTGAGGCTTTGAAATCCATAATTGGGCTAGAAAAATAGCTCTGAGTCCCTCTTAGCGTTGCATGCATTTTATTCAGTCAGACAGTGATTCAGGATTGTTGTATGCATATGTAAATGGCAAGGCAAAATATGGATTGTTCTTTTTGGACCAGCCTCTCCAGCTTTACAGGCCTTTTAGTGTCATTTCCATGACTTCTTCCATCATTTATGAAGCAAAGCTGAATTATAGGTCAAAGTCTCCGCCCTGAGAAGCAACTTTGGAGAATGCAGGCAATAGTCCCCCAAATAAATATGCCTAGTGAAGACATGACAAACTATCGGTAGGTTTGTTTTTAAATGTATGAAAAAATAATTTGATTTTGAGAAGAGGCTAATGTGCCCCTTATCAGGTGGCAGCTGCTAGCTAGTTAGCTTCCTTGTTTGGATATACAGTAGTGGCCAAAATTGTGAAAACTGTTTGGGAAAAGTGTATTTTTGAGGTTTGATGGTTAATAACACCACTTTTTTTGGGAGTCTCAAGATAATCCTATTCCACTGCTGGAATGGCCTGGGAATAGCCCAGACCTTAAACCAATTGAAAATCTATGGAGCTGACTAAAGAAACTTGTTAGTCAGAAGCGACCCAGCAATAAAACCCAGTTAATAGAAGCAATAATTCATGGGAAGATGTTGTAAGGCCATAATTCATGCTAAAGGTTACCCAACTAAGTATTAACTGACATGATAATTTTTGTATATCTCATTTTTTCTATGGTGATAATTTTTGTATACTTCATTTTTTTCTATGTGTTTCACTTTTCTTCTTTATATTGTAACTGCTATTCTAATAGCAAATCCTTCATCAAAGTTATTGCATTATATTCTTGATTAAATTCTCTTTCCATTGATATATAATTTTATGGTACTGCTCCAAAATAAAGTGGTGTTATTAGCTAGTTTTAGAAAATACACTTTTCCCAAAAGGTGTCCACAATTTTGGCCACTACTGTATTAGTATTAAGATAGTGTTGGAAAAAAAATTATCTGGTTCAGTTCCAAGCTGGGTGAAAGATGCTGGAAACAACATGGAGGTTGATTCAAAAGAAAGTTTATTGATGAACAGAACCACCAGGGTTTGTGGTTCTGGGTCAGCTGAACAATTGGTTTGATGAGTACATGGATTTTTATAAGTTTCAGAGATGCTGCTAGGGGGGTTGTGTAATGTTTGAAATGCCCTTAGGAGGTTGAGCAATGTAGTGAGCTTTGTGTCCTGTGGTAAATGGTAGTGGGTTAATCCTATTACAGGAATGTCAAACTCGCGTCATCACAGTGACATCATGTGACATATCAGGACTTTTTCCCCCTTCGCTAAACTGGGCGGGGTCAGCACATGATGCATCCAGCCCATGAGTTTGACACCCCTGTCCTATTATCAATCAATCAATCAATCAATCAATAACTTTATTGTCATTGTACGTGTATACACAGTATAACTATACAATAAAATCCACTTAACACCCAAAGACCAGGTCCCACACACATAACAATCCCCAGACACACTCCCATCCACCACAATTCTCCACCCCTAAAACACCCAAACATCCACACAACAGACCAAGTAATACTGTCCAACAGCTCAGTGACGGTGGCCCTTTAGTTCATTGTTGAGTGCAATTATGTTGAAGGATCATGTCCTGTTGTTAATCCCATCACCCTGGAGCTGAAGATCTTTTGTTTTGTAGATAGGATGGCCCAGTCTTTCTTAATGGGCACAAAATATCTGCTGTGGTGGTGGTGGTGGGGGTATAAAGAAAGACTGAATCTACTTTCTGTCTTTAAGAGCATGTTTCTCCATTTCTCCCTTTGGGGGAATATAATATTCTGCCTTTTTAATATTTCCCCCCAAAAAATCATTCTTCGGGGGGGGGCTTCCCACAATAGGACACATCTAAATGGAATACTCCAGGTAAAGGCTAGACTGGGAAATATTAAGAATCCATAAAAAGATAATACAAACTACTTTTTTATTTCTGAAAAAAAAATCCTGAACATCTGCATGAAATCAGCAGGAATTAAACACAACTTGAAAGAAAGTTTACTTTTTTAAAAGAATATGTAAATAAGCAAAGTAAGAAGTAGCAATGACCTACCAAACTCTCTTAAAACCACTGACCAAACTGCTACCGGTACAACATTGTGGAACTTTCCATGGTAAGCTAAGACACATTATTAGAAGAAAACATGTGACTTAACAGAAGCATCTTAGTTAACTTTTCCTTATTTGGAAAGTTGGGGGGTGGGGGGAGAGAAGCAAGATGCTGCTAAACACAAAGAAAGAAGCAGCTAATGTGTAGCAATAATTTTACATAAAAGATAATGGAAAATTTGACAGTCCTTTCGTCAGGAACAATTGGAATGAATCAAGAAGTTTAAAAGGAGAAAAATAGAACCTGCAAAATAAATCACTAAAGGAAATGAGACGACTGTGTATATTTGATGAGGATAAATGGTAGGCCTGGGTGGATCCTGAAGGATCCATTTTGATAAAATGCTTTTCCCCACAGGGATGGGGATGTTCTTCTGCCGAGATGTGGTAAAGTAGCTTGAGTCATTCCACCTGCATGTACTATTGAGGCATAGCAATAAGGTACTCCCGCTATCTGAAGAAACAATGCAGCTGTTTTGTTCTAACAAATAGTACTTTAAAGGGCTATTTGGCATAAATCTTTGATGAAATAAAGTGTCCTCATGTGAATCTGTAGAAGTCTAGAAAAGGGGGTGAAGAGCAGCAGCGTATAAAACAGGAAGCCGATAAATCTGGCAAGAAGAGATTAAATTCCACATAATAATTATCAACCAAAAGAAGATAAAAATGCCTACTTTGGAGGGGTTTTTTTAGAAAAAGTATTCTGTGTTACAAGATGCACATACAACAAATATGCTCTACTGAACAAAAATAAATAGAATTTCATTTTAAAAATTGTTCAGCATTGCTGTCACTGTTAATCACCTGAAAGCAGCATTAACACTAGGAAATTACTCTCATGTTGTTAGTACTTTTTTCTGTTAAGCTTAAATAGCTTGGAAATGATAACTACAGAAGATGACAATTCAAAATTTTAAAATGTCTATTTTAAGCTATTAAGTCTGATACAGTACTTCATTTAAATGTATTATTGTGACCACTATATCTTATAATTGCCAAACATGTAGGTACTGAATTCATTTTCAGTTTAAATTATTTTTATAACACGGTTCTGACCATTTTCTTTTTGACTCATTAAAGCTTCTTTTTTTTTTAGTCCCTTAATATATACCAAGGAAGCTGCAGTGTCCATGAGATTCAGGATGATCACTTTAGACTGTGGAATATGCTGTTCCTAAAGGGTGACAATAGTCAGCAGGGCTCCATTAATAAGGATTAGACTTCAATATCCTCAACATTTCCTTAATGACAACTTATACAGAGCACTTTGAGTACACAAAACATATGAGAGAAGCTGAAAAATACAGTAATGCACAGTGAGAATTCAGGGCTATACTGTTACCTAAATGATCTTAGGGTAAGTTAGGTTACTGCTACCTAAATATCTAGATATAAGCTTTAAAAAAATAATAAAGACAGAGAAATAATGTGATAATAGATTGTAGCTAATACAGCCCTCTTATTAATTTGGAGCTTCTGGTTTTAGAAACTCAGTTATTGAAGAATTCTCCTAGACCGTGATGATGACCCTACGGCACGCGTGCCACAGGTGGCACACAGAGCCATATCTGTGGGCACGTGAACGTTGCCCTAGCTTAGCTCCAACACACATATGCGCGCCGGCCAACTGATGTTTGGGCCTTCCAGGTCCACCAGAAGTTGTTAAACTAAACAGGCCCTTTCTGGCCTCTGGAGGGCCTCCAGGTGGTGGTGATGGTGAGGAAGGCCGTTTTCACCCTCCCCAGGCTCTTAGAAAGCCTCTGGAGCCTGGGGAGGGCGAAAAATGGGCCTACCTGGCCCACCATGCCATCGCATGCCAAAAGCAAGGGGAGCGTGCGGGGGGTCATGGGTGCATATATGGGGGGCAGGGCGCATTGAATTATGGGTGTGACACCCCCTACCCTCCCCCCACTTTTGGCATGCGATGGCAAAAAGGTTAGCCATCACTGTCCTAGACTGTTTTCAGCTCTAAAACTTTTATTTAAATAATGTTGGTGCCATGTTATCTCTGCCCAGTTTTTTGCTATAAATAAGATAGGCCAATTATTGATCTAACAAATATAATAAAAATAAAAGAATGGCAATTTTTTAAAACATAGAGCAGATTTAATATTTATTTTATTCAAATGGTTTTAGAGAAATGCAAATCTGTTCTGCCCCAGCTACGGGTCCCAAGAAGTGTAGCACACACAGAGAGCTCCAACAACTCTGTTTAATACAAACAGACCCCTTTCAAAATGCAGGCTTTCACCACAAATGTCCTTATCAGCCTGCTGTGAATTACAGAGATTAAACAAAGTCTGACAAGGGCTGGCAATCAGCCCAGAAACCAAGTTGTAACAAAAAACTCACTCTCAAAATGCTCTGCATAGGACCAAAATGTTGTTTCCAGCAACATTTGCTATCTGTGTGCAAACTTAAATAGGCTAAGGGTGTGGCCAATTAACCCCAAGCCTTACACTCGAGGAGATCTCCTCCTGAGTAGCCACTCCTGCCTTTTGGCAGCCCTGAGTGCTCGAGCATTGAGAAGAGGCTCTTCCACTTCACTCTCTTCACTTGAAGGAGCCTCTGGAGGTTCTGAAGGCTCTGGCTGAGTCTCTGCCCCTGGCACCACATCCTCTTCAGCCTCCTTGCTGTCCAACTCAAGCTCCGGCTGCACACGCTGCTGGCGTGACACCACACCAACCTCCTCTTTGTCGGGATCAGCCACAACCCGCGCAGGCCACTGGCGGGCCACAACAAAATTGTATAGTTTAGTTCCAAGCAGAAAATAGTGTCTAAAACTATTAGTATCAACAAACTAATGATATCTAAAATTTAATTGAATTTTAATTATGAAGAATGCATTGTGGGAGATTGGCTCATCAGGTTTCAATTGTTCTTCAATTCTGCTGCACAAAACTTAGCTACATGCTACCAAGGAGCATCTGGGCAAAGATAGCATCTTTGCAATTAGAGAAAGAATAAATCTGGATGAAGAATCTATGTAAAATGAGCAACAAATAAGAACATGTTCTGTGTTTCCACCTCTGCAGAATCACAGGGGCAAAATCTTTCAGTCAATGCTGCAAGCTGCACTGGCTCCCAGTGGTCTTCCGGGTGCGATTCAAGGTGTTGATTAACATATTTAAAGCCCTCCATGGCTTAGGACCGGGATATCTACGAGACCGCGTTCTGCTACCAACAACCTCCCACCGGCCAGTATGCTCCCACAGAGAGCAGCTCCTCGGGGTGCCATTGGTTAGACAGTGTCGACTGGTGACCCCCAGGGGGAGAGCCTTCTCTGTGGGTGTTCCTACCCTCTGGAACGAACTGCCCCCAGAGTTAAGGAGGATCCCGGACTTGCGCACCTTCTGCCAGGCCCTTAAGACCTTGCTTTTTCAGCAAGCCGGGCTAGCATAAATTTTAAATTGCATTTTTAAGTCTAAATTTTAACCTGGGTTGTAATTAGGTTTTAACTGTGGGCCATGATATTTAATCTGGTTTTAAATGGTTTATTAACTTTTATATCTGTGTATTTTATTTTGGCTGTTCACCGCCCTGAGTCCTTCGGGAGAAAGGGAGGTATATAAACCTAATAAATAATAATAATAATAATAATAATAATAATAATAATAATAATAATGCTATTTGTTTTTATATTTACCATTCAATACTGAAGAGAAACAAGAGGGAAGTATTATAAAACAGACCTCTTGGCATCTGCCTTCTTCCAATGCTTTTGTTTTTCTTCCACTTTACACAATGGAAAGTGTTTATTTAGACCAGTGAAAAGACCTGATCTAAATTTCCTCTGGGTCAGCAGTGTGACAGGAAGTGAAAGTGAAACTTTAGGAGTTGAATATTCTTCCACCTCAACCATTGCTCACCTCAACCATGAAAAGAGCCTTTAAGAATTTTGATTCCCAAAACAGGCAGGAATGGAGACTGGAAAAGAGACAAAAGAGGGTTCTTTCTGCCATCTTGGGGAAGGAAAACAATTATGTGTTAACTCTTGTGGTTCTGAATTCCATTTTCAAGCAAATACTGAGAAATAATGTGAACCAGGGTATAAACCTACCCTGGTTTCAGAAAATGGGAATTCCTTATGGACTTTTTGTGAACAACAATAAAAAATACATAAAATTATGGTTTATGGTTTTTATGGTGAGATATGATAATGACAGGAGAGATTATAGACCGAAGAGACAAATGTTGTAACTTTATAAAAAGAGGACAATTTATAATTGTGCTTGTAACTACTGTAAAGAAGTTACAAAGGTGTTTTTTTCAAAAGGCAACTGGATTGCCTTTTGTTTTTCTTTGTTGAAATTGCCTTTTCTTTCTTTTTCCTTGAAGATGTTTCACTTCTCATCCAAGATGTTTCCTCAGTTCTGCCTGAATTGTGGAGAATGGAAGGATGCTTCTATTCTCCATCATTCAGTTAGAACTGAAGAAGCTTCTTGGATGAGAAGTGAAATGTCCTCAAAGAAAACAAAGAAAATCCAGTTGCCTTTTGAAAATGCACCTTTGGGACAACCATGACGTAGATGACTGAGAATCTCCATAGATACTGTAAAGAAGATTGGAAGCCGTGTGTGTGTGTGTGTGTGTGTGTGTAAAGTGTTTTTCTGTTGAAGCACCTGGGGAGGGAGCATACTGCTTCCTTTTCGCCTTTCAGCTCCAATCCAGGAGCCCTCAAGAAGTTGCATTCATGACAAACCATTTTATACCAAATTTACATTTTGTTGATAAAGAAATAAAGGGAGACTAGTATAGCTCTATTTCAAGCTTTTTAGTTCTCATCAGCCAGCCATACCCTCACTTGGATTCGAACTTGGGCTGCCTGCATGTTAGGCAGTTGTATTAACCACTGAGCCACAAGTTCTCCTCCCTTCAT